>JBBBDQ010001311.1:1697500-1720000 GCA_037127315.1 Ascarosepion bandense
AAACAAAGAAAGGAAACCTTTAGATGTTTGTATAAAAATGTAAAATATGTATGTATAAATAACTGTTTATCAGTATAAATTTACATTTTCTAATTTGTAAATAAAAAAAAATCTTTTTTTTGCAATTATCAGCTGTTTTGATATTTGGATCCTGTTTAAGAAACATTTGCTTAGTCCATAGTAATCAAATCTTAATTACTTAATTTGCTGAGAAAGATTGCGGCCAAGTAAGTGAATGAAAATTGTTTGCAGTAAAAAGATATCTGAAATAACTTTCCGAAATTTTTTTTTTAGTGAAATGGAACAGTCCTTACATTATTAACTTAAAAATTGAACTAACTATTGTTTTATTCAAGATAAAGCATTTAAATAGTATTGTTCTAATAAAATAAAATAAAAAAAACCCACACTATAATGGGTTATGGTAGTAAAACCATAAAAATCAAATTGTTTTATAAGTATTTTTACTCTTTTCAAAAGCAACATTAATTGCTGATGAATACAGTAATATTTGTAAGAATTCAAGTTGGTTAATAATATACTTTGGCTTACAACAAACAAAATTTATCAAGCAATACTAAATCCTTTAATGCTGCATTCGAGATGGGTGAAGACTTAACATGGAAAAATTTCATGTCTCCTCAAGAATCGTCAAGCAAAAATAATCTCAATGGATGAATTTGTACTGAATGAAGATCAGCTTTAAAAACCTTTTATTTAAAACTACAGCATTTAGTGTAATACTACTCAGTCCCATTGGGAATAAGGCTAATTTAATGACTTCACCATTTACTGTGTCTATATGAAGATGTCAACATCTGACCATTGTAGCATAGCATAAAGAATTCAGTCAGTTAAGTGCCATACGTGATACACGCTTGGGCGATCATGTCTTGAAAGAGACATGACTGACTGGGCAGAAGATTATCCCACAGTAGGTTGCCATTGCTTTCTGCGGAAAACGGAAAATTTGTCAAGTAGTTTCACTCTTAACATAGTGGCAAATAACATAGCCGAAATCATAAATCAGATGGTGGAATTACTTTTTCTGCTTATTTTAGAAGATCCAAATAAATTTTCATAGAAGAATGCAGAGACTGGGAAAGCTTTTATTGAGAAAGTTATCATCGGTAGATCAAGAAAAAATCTGTAAATTTACTTTGAAGAAACAAAAATTTTTAACCAGAAAAGATCTTTATTCAGTACTAATCGGAAGTGTATGAATTTGACGGAAAAAAAAAAAAAGAAAAAAAGTTATTCTTTGTAAATAATTCCAGGATATGAAAGATTCAAATTAAACAAGCTGACTCTGGAGATGTTTAAAAGGTTAATTTTCATTCAAGAATTGACATCGAAAAAACCTCAGATAAAAAAAAAAGAATAATACTACAAGAAATATTGAATGAATATAAGAGAATCGGAAATCTGAGATGCGATACAGAAGAAACTAAAGAAGAAGAATGGAAATACATAACGTGAAAGATTACATCTTGGAGACGACTGTTCCTCTAAGAATTAAAAAAATCACACTGTAAAAGTAAAAGTTCTCACAGAAAAAAAAAAAATTTGTGTATGTGAAAATTAAAAAACAACTATACGCTGGTAGTGATATCACAATAGTCAATGAAGTTAAATGAAAAGCAAACGGAAAACCTACATTAAAAATAAGTTCGAAAAATCGCACGTGGTGTGTCAGGTAAGAAATTACTTATTGGTAGAAAGTTTCAATTCGTAAAATGTGTGTAAAAACTAGGGTCTATATGTTAAAAAATATTAAACTTTTTGGTACTGACTGAATTGAATTATTTGAGTTGTGGGATTTACCTATAAATATTTCTTGCAAATATTTAAGTACAAACTAGTTTGGGATGGGGGTGAAAAACGTGTAAATTGAAAGGAAGAATTGAAAAAAATGTTTTCCGGATGTTCTGTCAGATGAGCTGTTACTGTTCTAAAATCAAAGCGAAATTTCAAGGGGTGGGGAGAAAGGTTTGACACCAGTGTTTAAACATAGTATACCCTATTCACACAATTTGGACTATTGTTCTAATCTTTGCTGCCATGTTTACAAAGATTCGGCTGTTGTCCGCTCCGGCCTTCTTCAGGTGCTAGAAATGTAGAACCGAACCCTTTATAACGATCACTGGGGTGTTCATTCTCGTTCCATTTGAGATGTGACTTCTGGTAGCCATGTAATTATCTCCCTTTAACTTAACTCTTTATTGTTCTGATATTGAACTCAACTCTTTGGGTCAAGTCACTGGAACTAACTAAATGTCTACATCCACTGGGCCATGTGTCCTTGACCATGTGAATTTCTGGGGCTTTCTAATGTCTCAGTAACCTATTTTACCAGAGCTCATATTGTAATCTTTGACGCCAATGACTTTTTCTAGCACTCCATATTACTGGTTCCCATATTGTATTCATTTCTACGCTTGGTCGGCTTAGGAGATTTTTGTAGCCTAGTATATGTGCTGATTCCTTAAGTTTACGTAGTTTCCAGTGGCGTCCTCTATTATTTCAACTTTTTCCCATAGGGGTGGTGATCACATTTCTCCCTCCTTATGTGGTCAGCTACGCCTGATTTTTCTATTTTCCCTCGTGTTATGGCCTAAATTTGTTATCGTAGCCTTACCTTAAGAGGGCGACCCGTTTCTCCTTTATATTTCTTTTCACAGCTACATGGAGTGGCGTTCACACAATCCTTAGAACCCCCAAGAGAGGAGAACATGACTTACTCGGGAGAGGTACCTGTGAAGTGTAGAATCACTTCAGAAGGTCTTCCTTGTGTTACATGGACTATAGATCTTTTGTATTTTCTCCAATAACCCCTTCACATGGGGTAGACAGACCGGGGCTGTTTTCTGAGAGTTGTTATATCAGCAGTGTGTGCAAAGAAAAAAAACTCGTATTTGCGGTGATTATTCGATAGATTTAAAATATTTAGAATCCCATAATTACTCATTACTAAGTGCAGAGAAAATTTTTTTCAGAATCTCAACGTCGGAAACTTTATCGAAACTGGATTTTTCTGAAGCCTATTTAAAAATACAGATTGAAAAATATTCAGATTTAATAACTAGAAATACGAACAAGGCATTGTATAAGTACAACCGACTTTCTTTTGGGATAAAAGTGGCTCCAGCTTTAGTTTAACAAGCTATGGATACTATCTCTTGCATAACGACATAACGAGCATGTAAACGAGTTTTTGAAGAAAAAAGAAAAAAACACGGGTTCAATCTCAGTGAGAAAAAGTGCGAATTATTTTTGCCTAAAATTAAGTACCTCAGACAAATCATTGACAAAACTGGTAGTCAACAGATCCGCCGAGGGCTAAAGCAATTACGAATATGCCTCCGCCAACAAATGTTACTAGTTACCTTGCATTTCTAGGACTAGCAAACTATTATGAAATCTATATGCCTAATATGCAGAATTTGAGAACTTTACTGCATAATTTGCTTAAATAGGCGGAAAGTACAATTAAACATGTGGAGTTCGAAGAAATAAAGAAATTCTAACGTCAGACTTATCATTAGCGCACTATGATCCAAAAGCAGAAATTGTATCGGTTTCGGTGTACGAGAGGTAATTCTACATAAATATGACGACGGTAACGTCAAAGCCGTCGCACATGCTTCGCGTTCGCTACTACCGACACAAAAAAGTCGTTATTAGTAATAATATTTGCGGTGAAAAAATTTCCCCAAATTTATACACGGAAAATTGTTTCGTTTACAAGCAGGCTGTTATTCCCTATTATAGTTCGAAAAAAGAAATTCTTATGCAGACAGCGAATAGATTACAACACTGAGGTACCATCTTATGAAATTACGATTTCAAGATGGAACACCAACCGTCCAAAAGATTAGGACATGCTCATGGTTCATCAAAATTGGTGCCAAAACATATTGAACCGTTTGAAGACATGGTTATTCCAGCAATAAAAAGTGAAATAGAAATCAAAAACATTATGAAATATGGTACGTGTTTCTCCAGTTACCCTGGAGGAAATAAATATGAAAGCAGAACAACAACACCACCACAAAAAAAAAAAAAAGCACGGCTAATGAAAGAGACGATTTTTAGAACGCAATCCAAACTTGAACGCTTACTTAGTATGCGAGGGAATACAGATGCTTGTACAAAGTTTAGTAATACCTATCCTACTTCAAAAGTGGATATTAAATGAATTTCACATAAGGAAATTTCAAGGACGAAATCGTTTATGAGAAGCTATGTATCAGTCACTCAGTTAAGTGCCATACGTGAAACCCGCTTGGGCGATCATGTCTCGAAAGAGACATGAATGACTGGGTAGAAGATTATCCCACAGTAGGTTGCCATTGCTTTCTGCGGTAGACTGGTTGCCAGCCAAGGCTATAGAACCCAATCTGTCCTGTTATTTAACCCATAACTGGAAGGAAGAGACGGATTAATACCTTTCCCAAGGGTATTTGCGCGTAAGTGAATGAATTCAACAAGACATTGAAAAATATAAAAACCGACAGAAGTTGTGCTTTTGCAGCAAAATCACCTACCACAGAATTACAACCTTGGCCAACAACATACTCTGTGGTCAAGACTGCACATAGATTTCGTAGATCCAATAAACGGATCACATTATCTTGTGTTAGGGGAGAGCTTTGCTAAGTGGCCTGAAATTTCCTGGTGCAAAAAAAAAATAAAATAAAATAAAACTAAACTTCCACGGTCACGGTACTATTTTTACACTTACTGTTTGCAAGATATGGTATTCCGGATACCATAGTCTCGGAAAACTGTACACAATTCACTGCTTCCAAATTTAAAGATTTTTATAAAATGTTCTCCCTTAAACGCATTATTAGTTTGCTATATCACCCAAGATAAAACGGACAAGATGAATGTTTTGTGGGTACTTTTAAGAGAGCTTTTTTTTAAAAGGATGTAATGAAAAAGTGAGCTAAGAGGCATTACAAAATTTCATGGATTTACAGGATAACGCCGACTCTCAATACATGTCAAGGCATGTCACCGGCAGATGTTCGCAAGAGAAAATTAAATCGGTGTATAAGAAGTTATCGTCAAAACAGAATAAGAACGGATAACGAAAAGGATACACAATTGACAAAAAAGTGTTTCTCAGTGTGTGTCAAGATTGAAAAGAAATGTGAGAAGACGGCATAATCTGGAAAAATTATTTATGTGGTGAAAAAAATAATGTGAAAACAAAAGGCACTGAAATCATTTTAAAAAATACTAAAGAAAGGAAGAACCTATGTAACTACTGTATGAGATTTTGACGTACCAACAACCTAAGAATTTGTTGAAGGTACAGGTAGGATTACCAGAAAAAGGAAATGTACAGAAAAAGTGTGCGTTGTGGTGCAGTGGGGAGCCGAGTTCGAATTCCAGTTGAATTCCTTGCATTCACTTACGCGTAAATATCTTTGGGAAATGTATTAATCCGTCTCTTCCTTCCAGTTATAAGTTAAATAACAAGACAAATTGGGTTCTATTGGCTGGCAACCAGTCTTCCACAGAAAGTAATGCCAACCTACAGCGGGATAATATTCTGCTCAATCATGCCTCGAAAGAGACATGATCGCCCAAGCGGGTATCACGTACGGCACTTAACTGACTGAAAAAATTAGAGGTTGACTCAAAATGAAAGAAATCCAAATTTCAGTACGTGGCGGAAAGAAAGAAGAGAGTAAATACTAAGTAGTAAAATATTTACTAGTGGAAAAAGAAAACAAATGTGGGGATGTTGCAGAGTACATAAGACACCCCCCGATAACCCGAATGGACGAGACAAGACGCCTTAAATAAAGACTTCAAAGGGATTCAAATGAAATCCGTTGGAGTCGGTTGAGGAGAATTTCCAGCTTACGCGAGACAATAATATTATAACCTCTAGGAGCGAGTTATGTCAACTAGCCATTTGTTGCCAGTTGCTGCCTGTTTGTTTTGAATTATTGAAATTTGGAGAGAATGCTTTGACAAGTGGTTAAGTATCAGGCTTTTTATGTATAGCATTATGAAATGAATCCATTTTTGCAACATAACGTGTGAGGGGGAAAAAATTGTGTATCAGTAATTAAAGATCTGTTCAATGGCTAAATGCACGCTGGTTTTTATGTAGAGCAATCTTTTCTCATAACCATGATTAATGACTTTCTTTACCTAGCCAGGCCGATGGAGGAAATAACATACTGTTTAGAATAAACGGATCTTATACTCAATTAAGTTACCACTAAAAATAACGTTTAAACTAATATGTATATAACGAAGCATATCTTATTGCGTACATAAAGCGTACTGAAATTTTTAACATTTCCCCAACAAGCCTCTTCGTAAGTAAAATTATAACGTCAAAGTACCTACAACTCATTAAAATATTAAAATGGTTAAAATACTTAAATTTGTGGTGAATACGAAATAGAAATAACATTTCTTCGCTGTTTTCAAATTCGCGAGATATTGGTCAAATATACATTTTCGCACTATGTATATTTGACCAATAGAAATTCACAAATGTATATTTGACCAATAGAAAAAAAGGATTGGCCCCAGACTGAAGAAAAAAAAAGATAAAGGAAAATTTCGCGAGCCAGTGTGAATTATTTTCTAACCAATGAAAAGGGAGAGTTTTACAAAGTTGAGAGAAAGTAACAAGCCATAGTCAAATCATTCTTTCATGTGAATAGAGAAAGAAAGCTAAATGAAACAGAAAGACGAAGAGGCTGGGAACAGAGTCAACACCAGCGATGCCACAGAAATTGTCTCCCCCCCACCCGGACACCTGTCCTGGTGACTCGTATACGCACCCTCTCACCTTTCTATTTTGTCCTGCTTTCTTTATCTCTAATTCCTACTCGCCGTCCACAACAGGAAAAAAAAAAAAGGAACAAAGATTACTATTATTTGTTGATATACACAGCTAAACATAGGCTTATCTTTTCCTACACAAATCACATTTCGCTAAAACAAACGAATTCTTAATTTTTTAATCTTGTGGTGCAGTGGATGTCAGCTCGAAACGAGAAATTGGGGAGCCGAGTTCGAATTCCAGTTGAGTTCCTTGTATTTACTTACACGCAAATACCCTTGGGAAAGGTATTAATCCATCTCTTCCCCCAGTTATGGGTTAAATATTAGGACAGATTGGGTTCTATAACCAGTCTACCACAGAAAGTAATGGCAACCTACTGCGGGATAATCTTCTGTCCAGTTAGTCATGTCTCTTTCGAGATATGATCGCCCAAGCGTGTATCACGTATGGCTCTTAACTGACTGACTGCTCCAACTTCCTTTTAGAACATTTTCTGATTTTAATAATTTCATACATATAAAACTGATGTTATGCTGTTCGATAAATTAAAATTTATTTATACAAACGACAGTTTTATTCTTTCCAAACTTCTGATAACTTTAAATTGTGGGGAGTTCCATTATGTTTGGCACAAGGCTATTAACCTTGTGTCAAACATAATGAAACTCCCCACAATTTTCTGGGATTTCAGATTGTAGGTATCCACATTTTGGTCATGAGTGTCAGAAGGAAATAGAAATATTATTCTAGCAGCGAGGAAACCACTCCTTACTCTTAACGATCCTACCAGGACTAAAAGTCACAATAGTAAACTTGACGTCCCCATGAGAGCACATGATTCAGCCCAAGTTGTCGATTTAATAGGCATCTATATCATAGACACCCTTAGTAAAATTGTGGATCCTAAGCAGGTAGGACTATACCGAGATGGACTTATGTTAATTCCGAATATTAATGGCCCCTTGACTATGAAAATCCGGAATAAACTCATTAGAACCTTCAGTATGCTAGGATTTAGAATAGATATTGCTTCCAACTTAAAGATTGTGAATTACCTAGACATCTCTCTCAACCGTACCATAAGGACAATGAAACCCCTAGCTACATCAACATTAATTCCAACCACTTTAACGTCATTATAAAACAAATACCGAAGACAGAAAATACTAGAATTAGCTGATTATCCCTTAGACTTAGAATCTCTAGAAATAACTATATGAAAAGGCCCTCCAGAGTAGCGGATATAAAGATAAATTAATTAATATAAATTAATTAATATAAAGATAAATTAATTAATTTAGCACCCAGTAGTAGTGGGTCTGAATCACAAAAGGTTAAAGGTAAACATAGGGAAAAAAAAAAAAGATTCACCCCCCCCCCCCGTTCTGCAGACTATCAACTGTTAACATTGGGAAGATCTTTCTTAAAGTAATAAGTAAACATTTTCCAAAAGACAACACCCATGAATATAATATTCAATAGGAAAACGATTAAGATTATTTATTCTTGTACTAATAATATGTACAACATTAGCAGCTCCCAAAGTAACCAAATTTTGAAGAAGTTCAGTGAATTCAATACAGAAAATAAGATTATGCCCTCCTGTAAATGTAAATCCAGAGAAAACTGTTCGGTTGAAGGTAAATGTAAATCTACAAATGTGATCTAGCAAGCTACTAGCTACCCTAAGGAAAACAAGGAAAAAGTATAAGGTTTACATCAGAATTTCGGCCGGAATTCGGAAACAAAGAGATTATACATACAGGCACTCCTTTACTAACCCTAATTTAAGGTATTAGACAGCCCTCTCCTGAATTGAAGGAGAATGACCTAAACACAAAGATAAAGTGGAAGCTGATAGTCACGGCGCGTACTCCTAATAGCCTAGGTGATAGAGGTAATCTATGTTTAAGAGAAAAAAAATGAATATTTTGAAATTTCAATATCAAAATGTATTTCTGAATAAACGTAAAGAAATCATTAGTATGTGTCGTCACCGTAATAACTTTAAATGTAAATAATTATCCCCTTCTTCCATTTATTCTTATTTTGCTTTTTACATAAATTAGATCTTAAAATTTGGTGAATCAGCAACCTACCACTACTAACCCAATGTTCAAACCGCATGCCAAAAAAGAATTTACCACTACAATTCCCATTGGCTTAATCCTATAGTAAGCAACATTTCCCACCCCATCCTTTACTAGCCCTGCTTCCGGCATAAGAATATTTATCCATTCTTTGAACGGGGTTGACAATGCCTGTTTCGAACTGACATGTTGAAATAGCTATTCCCCCTAAATATTATCTGAATTTTATATATATATATATATATATATATATATTATTGTCATCCGCAGACAGATCTGTTTCGCTGTACCACAGCTCATCAGTACGGTTAGACTCCGATTGCTATATAACCCAGGCTCGAAACCCGACTGATTTGGCGTCAGTCGGCGACTCTACCCCTGGGTCACGGGGCGTTCGGTGGAAGAAGGCAGTCTTTTTAGCGCATATCATATTACACGCCCAGTAGCTAGAGTGCTCAAATTCATTTTTACTGAATATATATAAGAAAATATTTGCAACGTTCAAAACACTAATTAAATACAGTGCTCAATATAGAAATAGAGCAATAAATATTTAGTTTGTAATGATGGTAATAAACGTTATTTTTGAAAAGAAAATTGATGAAAATTCACTTCCTTTTATTGGTAAAATGTTTTTCGTACGAAGTAAAGAGGATAGGAAAGATGAGAAAACAAAAAGAGAAATAAAGAAGGTGAAGAGAAGGACACAGAAGAAATAAAAAAACAAAGAGGAAAACAAGAGAGAAAGAAACAAGAGGAAAGAGCCAATGAAAGACGACTCAAGGAGAAATAGACCCTAAATTTATGTAGTAAGTAAAGTATAAGCATATCCAGACATCGATCACGCAACGTTTGAGCTTAACAAAGAGGAAAAAGTGAGAAAATGCACAAAGGGAAGAAAGTGGTTAGGGTGATAACAGGAGCAGCAAAAAATAGAAATTTCAAACTTTGAACGGAAATGAATTATAAATAGATACGTTTGTTCGTAACATTGTATTTATCTTTGGCATTAAAAAATGATGAAATCACATACACAAACATAGGAATTATTCAAAAAGTGCAGATCAGAGGACATTTAAAAATACAAGACAAAGATATAAGTTCATTAGTGTTAATAGAATAGATTGGAAAAAATTAAAATTGAATTAAAAAATAATAGAAATTAATGTTAAAAATAAAAATTAGATTTAAAATATTAAATAGATCACAATTTGTAATAGAAAAAGATAAAATAACATAATTTCTTATGTTATTTTATCTATTATCCCGATAGTAAGATTAATACTGTAAAAAGTTTATAATTGCTGGAGATTCAAACCTCGGATCTTATAATCCTATCAGGATTGTAAGATTAATTCTTTAATATGTTTACAATTTACAGTAGTTTCGTGCCTCTGATTCAGTAATATGTCACTCTTCATGCATTTAATAATTTCCATTTTTTCTTGTAGACAAAGGAAACATGGTTCATTTATCGATGTAGATATTATAGCCTGTTTGAGAATTTTCCACATAACTTTAGGTGTTTTATTTTCTTCTTTTAACTTCCAAAAATATTTAAAAGTGATGTCATATTTTGTTTATCCTAATAAAAGGTGAGAGATGATTGTAAAAACGCTTTTAAAAAAACGTTCATTGTATTACCAATATAAGCTTTAGTAACCCTAAGATTCTGTACAGATTAGATAGAGCACATATAGACCAGGGATTTAGTTAAACACTTATTAGATAAGGGGCATTGGTTAGGGTTTCTACAATTACAAAAGTTATTATGGTGCAAATTTAAATGAGTAGTAGAATTGTTTTTTATGTATAATTTCAATATTTTATTATTATGTAATTTAATTATTTTTTCAAAATTGTTAGAGCAACTATAACTGAGTTTTAGTGTATTCCTATTGAAAATTTTGCTTAAAAGGTTATTTTTGGGAAAATGTTTATCAATTAATTTAAGAAATTTATGTCCCAGTTTAAAATTAAGTAACTGATTAAATGGGAAATTATACCATATGATTTTCCTGTTTCTATTTTTTTTTTTTTTTCTGGAGTCACTATATTTTTTCACAAAATCGATCCCAGAAGATTGGTAACTGCTATCCCTAAAAATTTTATCATAAATTGTTTTATGTTTTTCGAATATTTCTTAGAATATTTCTTTTCTTGCTAGAGAAGTGGATATTAATGTGATGTTCAACCGATGGTGGAATATGTTTGATAACGGATAGTGGATGATTAAAGCTAGGGTTTATGTAAATTTTGCCAATAAAAGGAAGTGAATTTTCATAATTTTTCTTTTAAAAAATAACGTTTATTACCATCATTACCTGATGAGACATTGATCTTTCAATGTCGAAACAAAATGTACAGTTTTGTAGTAGATTTGTAGTTTGTACATGTTCTAAAGTATAATTTATAATCTAAGTGCATTTACGTTGTGTTGGTCAGGCAATTTTATAACAATTATCTCTATTTAAATTTACAAGATATAAGGCTGTGTGAATATCTCTTAAAAACGCCCGCCTCCGAATTAAAAGATGGTTTTCTACTATATTTAAATCAATTTGTAGGGAAGGGCTAAAGATTTAGCAATATATTTCTGGAAACTTTGAGAATAAAAAAATAGAATCAATGGTGTATACAATATATATTTGTCTGTATTCGATAAGAGCGAGTTCTTTTGTGTAGTTGGTAGTTTCTCTGACGGTCACTTCTGTCTTTGCCAGTTTATATCCATTTAAGAAATGGAACGAAACTTCGTTTCGGTTAACATCAAATGTCACTGTTTTCTTTATTGGCCAAAATTCCTTCATTTTCTGTCGTTTTTTTTTTTATATCGGAAGTTATGCGTGGAATCTGATTTTTTGGTAGTTTTTATTCATAATAAATATAGATCCACCGACTAGTAGACTTTTGCCGTTTCACAGCAGTTTTAAGTCTTTTCTTTATATATATATATATATATATGTGTGTGTGTGTGTGTGTGTGTGTGTGTGTGTGTGTGTGTGTGGGAGAGAGAGAGAGAGAGAGAGAGAGAGAGAGGTCTTAAGGAAAGTAAATGCTTATTTTAATTTGGATTCTTTGTTTATATACAGGATGCGATTGCTAAATTGCCGCCATTTTATTTATTAAAAAAAAATTCGCCTTGTTTTTGTTTTTTATTCTGTCGCCGGCACAATAAAGTCAGTTGGGCACCGTCTGTGAGAAAAAGATCAATGTTTCAGTCCAATTAACACTTGAAAATAAATATTAATATTTTTCAGAAAATGTGTCGCGTTCCCGCCAACAACAAAAAACATGGTTCGTGATCCCTTTGAAGGGTATTTAAACAAAGTTTCTAGTTAGACGAAACAGTAAGGGAAGACATGTCTGGTACAAGGACACTTCAAACATAGCCGATGCTTCCTATTTAAAGATGCAAAAGTTTAAAATATGTTAAAGGATAAAAAATCTTTTGATAATAGAAACAATGTAATTGATTAATATTATTATAACTTCGTTTTTGTTATTTATGAGAATTGTATTTAAGTTATTTTTTTGCTGAATTCAAGAAATGTTTTTGAAGTCTACTTGATGTTTTTAATGCGTGCACGCGATAGTAGTAACCGTTTGCATGTTGAGTATTTGTTCTCTCTTCTTCCCGGACAGTTTTAAGGAAAGAGGAAAAATCAATGAACACAGTACAAAAGAGAAGGTGAAAGGATAAGAAAGTGCAGGTTGCCCGGACTTGTGTCTGAAGGACAACCCGTGAACCTTTGACTGAACTGCTACTAAAAACATAAATATATAACTAATTCAATCACGTGATCGGCTCCAAACGCAAACATATTTTTTTGCGCCAAGAACCATAAACACGGGTTATTGAAAGTTCAATTAGGTTTTTGTCCAATTGGTTACCAGAATCTTCTAATTTATTTTGGATTTTATTTTTTGTTATTTAGTGATTCTGACCCGATTGTATGTGTGTGCGTTTTCTAGTTTTTGAACTTCAGCTGTAAAATATAGAATGCTGTATCCTATACCGGAATTAGGTATCAGAAACTGGAGACAGGTTTTCTTGGTGCCACAATATTTTCATGCGGCTGCCCATTACTGAATTAATCCAGAGACTGATAACGAAAAAGAGGAGAAAATACTCTTCACACACACACATATATATATATATATATATATATATATATATATATATATAAAACAAACTCTCACTATCTCTTATACAACAGGACTTTTACACTTGAACTCTTAAAACTACAACTTTCACCTTATCCTTCTGTATTATTATGTAGTGGGATAAGAAATTAAGAATTAAAATCAACCTTCTTCACTTTTACAAAAATTCACAATGATGTGTGAAATCCTGGTTTTTCCTCAATAGAAAAAGGATTGACCATGTGCTTTAAGAAAAAGTCGAAACCAGATTTCACAAGTAGGTGTTAAATTGATTTTTGACCAATGAGAACGACTTGCAAGACTTGAGGACTCCAGTGCCAAATTCAAAAGGACTATATTTTAATGACCTCCATCAACGTCAGCCGGTCAGTCAAATGGACGCAGCGAGAAAGACGAAACTAAAATGTAAGTTCAACTTCAAGTGACCCGGACATTTGTCCTCTTTGTTTTTTTTTTTCTCTCTCTCTCTCATTTTACTTCTCCATCCAAAGACATTCCTACCAAATCCACCCATACATACGTACGCATATACTCTTTCAACAATTACTACTACGAAAACTTTTTACAAATCTTGATACCTTAACTTTCTAATTGAACATTAATTTATACGAATTCTTGTTATTCATTTCTTTTAATAAATTTCTATTTTAACAAGAAAAAATATATTTTATTCTCACACTATTCCACACTAATCCAAACATTCCAACCTACTACCAACCTTCTGGTGAAATCCTTTTGATAATTCTGAATAAAACTTGTAAGCTGTAGGGAGTTCGGTTATGTCGGACACAAGACGGAATCAAAGAAACATTAACCATCTCCCCAAGGCTACAACTATATTGTGTATATAAAGATTTTACGTTTATCAACACACTGTGCATTTTCTTTTAGTCATTACACAGGGCCAAAAAATACACCCAAACCAAATATAGCGCTATATGATGAGAACGGACGTTGTCAAAAGATAGCTTTCACAAATACTCTATAACTGATAAACTACCCCCTTACCAACATATTGCATTTTACATAGAAAATATTTTTTAAAAAATATTCCGCCATTTTGGGGCGACACGGGATTATTATTAATAGTGTGCAACAGTAGAACTGTTTTGGAATAATCCTCACTCATTGTGATACCTATTTTCTCAAAGAAAGTAAAAAAATAGTCGCAATTATGCCATTACTAATAATTGAATTCATAGCAATATTATACAAACCTGTCACCATCGTTACTAGACGCATTTTCTTTGATTAAGACCAGATTAGATATATTTATGTGCTTATTTTGTACTGTTTGTTTGAATATGTGACCAAGAAACGAATGCCTGACAAAAATCATGATTTTGTAAGAAATTTTCCTTTTCTTTTGTCTTCGAAATTAGCAAATGTTTTTATTGGATTTTTTTATTCAATTATATTTTCTGCGACAAAAAATGTGAGAAGCCAGCGTTTAAGTTCAGAGTTGATAAAAAGAGGTTGTGTCGTATTTCATGTTTATCCTGAAGAAACACAGTCATCAATTACCAATGACACGCCAGGCACTAGCTAAAAAGTTAATCAGCTGTTAAGAATTTAAAGAACCTATCCAATTAGTTTGATTTATAGCCAACCATTTATTCAGACCTCTTGTTGCGGGACTGAGACTTAATATATGATCAAGTAAATAGTCACCATTATGCAGCGCGAATCAACATTTTAGGCATTAAATATTTACGGGCTGCTGGAAAATTTGTCCCACAAACAATATTGGCAGACTCAATGTGAGTCCAAGTAAAAAACGAGTAACATAAAACACTAAATATAAAACAAATGACAATGCATGTTTTAACAAAAGGAAATACATGTGATGAAAGAAAAAAAAATGAAACCAGCTATAATAAGAATGTGTGTGTGTGTGAGAGAGAGAGAGAGAGAGAGAGAAATGAATGTTCTTCAATGGGGGACACTTTACCCACGTACGACTATGTCATAAGGTCAGAGCTAGAAAGCAGAAAAAGAGGCTAGAGAGAGAAATGCACACCTCATTATAGGTTTAAAGAATCCCTACCCCAGCAACGGATGTGCGTTATGATGCCGTGGATATCGGCTCGGAACGAGAAATCGGGGAACCGAGTTCGAATTCCAGTTGAATTCATTGCATTCACTTACGCGCAAACACCCTTGGGAAAGGTATTAATCCGTCTCTTCCTTCCAGTTATGGGTTAAATAATAGGACAGATTGGGTTCTATAGCCTTGGTCGGCAACCAGTCTACCGCAGAAAGCAATGACAACCTACTGCGGGATAATCTTCTGCCCAGTCAGTCATGTCTCTTTCGAGACATGATCGCCCAAGCGTGTTTCGCGTATGGCACTTAACTGACTGACCCCAGCAACAGTTTTTTCTTTTTTAGCAAACTCAAGGGGAGATAACCCGCACTCTACATAAAAGTCGTGTGTGTATTTTTACCTTAACATACGAAGTTGCATTTTCGTGCACGCCGATAGAATATTAAAGTTTTCTCATTGGGGAGATTACTAAGGTATAAAGAAGAATTGTACTTTCAGGATACGGATTCAATATACCGTATTCAGACATCGTGCAAAACCGGCTAGAAGCCCAGGACAACTGGAAAGTGTGGGTGATATTTTAAACTGCCCATTAAAATAATAATGAAAGCATTTCTTTAATATAATGATTAAGTATTGAAACTATTCAACAAAGTGATTTCATTTATTAATAAAGTGTACAAACCGAAAAGAAAATCAAAATATTTTATTGAAGGTGACAAATATTTTCGAATTTCAACATTTTTTTAAAAAATAATTTTATTTTTTTCTCACTTTAGCAATTTTTTTTTTTGTTTTTTTGCATGGATGTTCAAAAATGAAATAATTCTGAATTCCCGCCTTTGAGTGACTTATCTTCTCCATCGGAAGAGTAATTTATATGATACAATAACTCTTAACTTCAGAATAATTAAAAGACTTCATTAATTAATATATATTAATTAATTAATTAATTAAATAAGAAAATACATAAAATCAATAAATTAAACTGAAAAGTATCAACTAAATAAAAGAAACTACTAATAATATCGAATAAAAAACAAATTTATTCATTATATTCAAGAATTAAAAAAAAGGGCTTTTTACGAAGATATTAAAAATGACAATATTCATGTACCTACTATTGAGTATCTTACATTAAAACATAAAATAAAATGACCTAAACCATTGAGCGTGACAGTAGGGAAATATATATATATATATTCTTCACTACACGAAAACATACTTATTGTAAAAAAAAAAAATAAAACAAAGCTCTGTTAAAGGGAAAACACGCGATAAGAGCTTTCATAACTGGTAGTAACGAGAATAAACTGAGCCGATGCTGCCTCGCTATTGTGTCTCTCTTCATAAGCGTGACAGCATGGTGTATATATATATATATACAAATACACAACTTATTTTCGAAACCTAAATTTTATAGTAAATTTAAAAAAAAAAGCATTCTTGAAGCTTTCATTGAAAGCTAAATGATTAAATTTACCATTTTCAGTAAGAAAAATACTCTGGTGTCATTTCAAATAGAAATTGTATTGATTGGAATCAACTTTTTATAGTTTTCAATGTCATTTTTTTTGTTTATTTTTTTTTTTTACAGATTGATAGGTTTGTAAGCAAAAGTTAAATCTCGATTTTAGAAATCTTGCAAAATAAAATATACATTTATAACACAGTATTTTTGGAAAATTAGCAAATGTAAAGTTAAATTAATCTGATCTGAAACGGGTATTACTTGCTTATAGCATGGAATTTAGAGTAGAAGTATTACTTAATCACAGAGATCATATCTTTTTGACGAATGAAGCGATTGATGACAGCCAGATTTGGTTGGCAAGCTAATTATGGTTGACCAGAATTGACATAAATTTGTGAAACCTAAGTGAATGTTTCGTCAGAGGAACAACCTTTGAAACACGTGAACTTTTAATGATATATCTCTTATGGCATCTCATAGTTTAAAAAAAAAAAAGGGACAACCTTAGATTTTAAAAAAATTTAAAAATATTTTAAAAATTTTAGTGCAAAATGATTTGTATTAACTTTTTCAATTAGTAAATATAGTCTTTACTTAATAACTTAATACAGACAGTGATTGGAAGAAATTTAAAAGTTATTTGTTAATTACGTTTATTTATAAAGTGTCAAAGAAACAATGAAAACAATACTTATAAAAATGATTGTTTATCGAGTTTTTTTGTTCAGAACGCGATATCTTAATATGTATCATTCATAAAAGCAATTTAAAGCTTTTCCAAAAAAAAAAAAATTAAAAAAAAATGGCGTAGTTTTATTGCATTTATTATTTTATTATTCAGAGCAGATTTTCGGAAAAACAGCTACTGTTTGAAAAAAAAAATGATTTAGATTCCCCCAAAGAGTCCTGCATTTAACTAATAAAACAAATAAAGGAATATGTCTAAATTTTTTCTTAGTGAAGGAATATATCTTATTCCATTCCCACGGGGGTTGGTAAGTAATATTGAGAAAGGTCACCATATAACGATAAGACGGAACGAAGAAATGGAATGAATGAATGAACACTTGTTCTCAAAGAGACTTTCATATATCATATTTTCAACTGGAATTCGAACTCGGCTCAAGAATTCTCTTTCCGAGCCGATATCCACTGCACCACAAAGCACATCCGTCACTAAACGCTTACAGCACCTGGTATTCCCAAGCGGCCACCCATCTAAGTACTAATCAGTCTCAACGTTGCTTAACTTCGGTGATCGAGCGAGAACCGGTGTATTCAACGTGATATGGCCGTAAGCATGGGCAGAAGTCAATTTCTAGAAATTTAATGAAATTAAATGTAGCAGATGTAAAAAAATATTTTTACCAAGATTTTCTAAAAATAATAGTTTAAAAAAATGACTTTATTTACTTTTGAATAAATTCTTAAAGTTTCATTAAAATCTGACAATTATTTGATTTTTTCAAGAATTTCCAAATTAATGGTTTTTACCGGAAAAACAGCGCTAAAATATCCATAGTTCGTAATCTTTGGTGCACCGCTGAAAAACAAAGATTTTTAACCAAAATTTCGAACTTGTTTAGATTAAAAAATTTCGAAAAAAAAAAAAAAAAAAATGGTCTTTCCTCTTAATAAACATTTTGACGATAAAACTTCATTTTTGGCTCTTTTTACTTCATGCTATGGTGTTTTTTTCGGTGAATTAGTGGAGGTACTTGTTCTACAAGTTTAGTCACTTTTTAGCTGTATAATAGATTTTCAAGATAAAATTACAATATCACCGACAAATGGGGTCTGCTGATCGATGTCTTTTGCTGTCAGTTATTTCTTATTATCCTTTAAACTTTAATTTTAGGGGGCACAAGTATCTAAAATGTTACCCCCCCCTTTTTTTTTTAAATAGTGAAGTTAATAACAACCGGCCTAGTTTGAGAAGTCTTATAAAAGAAAGATTGTGTTTCTGACAGGAATCGAACCCGTATCCCCCTTTTGTACCAGGGAAACCGTTTCTATAGCTGAGACATGCTTTTACCAATTCAACCATAGAGGCCGCATTGATAGAGCCAGATTTCTCATTGGGATTTTTTATGAATCTATATCGACTAGATTTAGTTTCGTTCCTAACCCTCTAGGGCCATTCGTATCATATTTGATACAGTATTTCCCTATAAGGAAACATTTGGTATTTCCCTATAAGGAAACATTTGGTATTCATTGACTGAGCAGTCAGTACTGCTTTCATTTGAAATTTATAAAATATTTCTCTTAACCCTCTAGGGCCATTCGTATCATATTTGATACAGTATTTCCCTATAAGGAAACATTTGGTATTTCCCTATAAGGAAACATTTGGTATTCATTGACTGAGCAGTCAGTACTGCTTTCATTTGAAATTTATAAAATATTTCTCTTAAAAATTTTTTCAGGAAAATATTTCTTTCAAGCTTGTTTTCATACTGTATCAAATATGATACGAATGGCCCTAGAGGGTTAAATCGTAAATAACTAAACTGGTAAACTAAACTGGTAAACTAAAATGGACAAAAAATGAATCAAAAATTGCTGTCAGTTATCAAGATATATCGTCAAATGTCATCTACTTTTTCCCCAGCTGGAGTGGTAACTGCGCGGGCTAAAAGCGAGGCATATTGGGAACACTCATTTCTAGAAAGTTTTAAGAATGAAAAATTTATGCATCCTCAAAGTTGACATTACTTGGGTAAAAATTTTTTTGTAGAAATTAAAAATTGTGGTCTCTTACGATGAGACCAGATTTGCAATACATCCTACTCTTAATAACGATTTATTGAAATGTTCGCTGTTTTATATTGTCATCTCTCATATGGATGAAAAATAAACATGTCACAACATTGTGCTATTAAGTCTACGAAAGATTTCTTACGTTCCAGAAGTTATTAACAAATTTATGCACGACTTGTTTTTTTTAACTGCTTTCATCTAAATTTATTTTGGCTTGATAAATTTCATTTTGTAATTAACAAAATTACCCACCAAATCACTTCCTTCAACAATATAGATTAATTTTTTAATCAGATTAGATAAATAATTTAATTTAAATTAAAAAATGATCTATATTCTGAAATGGCTTCAGGCGTAAAGTCAACGACATTGCAAAAACGTCCCGTCAAATGTTTTGAACAGTGAACACAATACAATCACCTTTTGATGTTTAAAATTTAATCCACTTTTATTTTTAAAATCCTCTTAAACAGATAATGAAAGATAACCTCATAGATTCAATTGTAGTGACATAAAGAGCAAAAACGGGAAGTTACTTCCTTCATAGCTCAAAACATAACATATTTCGTGCATTGCGCAATAGAATCCACGCATAACTTCCGGTTGAAATTGATTAAATACAATCATATATATGTGAGATCAGAAGACAGAAAATATATTCAAATTTAATCCAATAACCGGCATTGTCTTACCATCTCACTTCAAAGATGAAATAAATACAAAATTACAATCATCAGTCTAGACATACAAAAAGCAGACGACTCACATCATTCTAGCATGCTCTCTTAACTTTTCTTCTTCCTTAAAACTGTCCGACAACAAAACGAACGTTGCCATCGCGCACTCATTAAAACATCAAATAGACATTTCTTCAAAAACATTTCCTCTTGAATTCAATAACAAAAAGGAACTTTACACACTTAAATACAATTCTCATAAACAACAGTAATGTTATATTTTATTAATAAATTTCATTATTATTATTATTATACTCGCTGTATATCGTTGCTGGGGAATTTTTAGTGGTTATGTTGAAATGGTAAGCTTATTCAAAAAGCTCCAGTATGAGGTTGCCATGACACGTAAGTTTAAAAAAATACGAAGTAAGTATTTGCTTTTTGTTGTATTTGTAAAACGGAATCCATGCTTGGTCAATTTTGCTAATAAACGGGAATGATGTATGTACATTGGAAGAACGGGGGCAGGCGTTACAAGAGCCCGTAATGTGATGCGATGGCGTTGTAACGCAGAAGAAGTGGATACATTGTTCCTGCAACGTTAGAGGGTTTGGCATCTTGTAGAAAACGTAAAATTGTCATGGCATAAGGTAGAAGTTACAAAAAAGACCCGATTTTTGTTGGAATACAACTAAGCTTTTCAGAGAAATAAACGATCGCAAAAAGCAAAATTTTCCATTAATGTATGCCGCACCCTGTGTGCCAATTATAATTTTGTTTGATGTACCAGTGACTCGATTTTGGTTGAGTTTAAGTGAAGCGTTTTTAGAAAATACATAAAAGTACGAAAAAGACCACTCGAGATTATGATTGACGTTGATTTTTGGCCAACCCTGGACATTGATTCAAAAAACTTTTGTGTGTATCAAGGGTTCGGACCTTGATCTACAAGATACCCGATTTTGGTTGAATTAGCATAAAGCGTCTCGGAGGAGAAAAGTTCGTAAATTCTAAGCGTTTCCGTGATTTTATAGGATACAAATCCAATATCATCCAACAATTAATTTAAAAAGCAAAAAGTAAAATTGCACACCCGCAAAAATGGATCAGAATGTCTGAAAAGTTTTTGAAAAAACCCAGACTAATGCAAATTTCACAAGTCAGTGTGAAAATTAAGATTCTGGATTTTGATTGGATAGGAAATAGCGAATTGATCTATGACCCCGGTCAATTTTTCTTAACACCTAACAAAATTGGTATGCTGTCCAATCCAGTTACATAACTAGATTTCACTACTTAACCATGTCCCTTAACCGGCAAAAGTCAGTCCGAGATGGAAGCGGTAATCTGATAAGGACTTCGTCGCAATGTAAGAAAGAAATTTCAAGACACCGACCCTGTCATTCCTTGTCGACATACTTCCTCCTTCCAATTTTCCTTTCTTTGTCTTCACTAACACGCCGCCAAAGAAACGACAACAACAATAAGATATCTTCAACTGACTCCTAAAAACTAACGTCCGATAAGAACAATTTTCTTTATTGCTTCACCTTCCTTTTTTTACCCCCTCGCCGACCTTAAGATAAAAGGGAACACAGACTTTATTGGTAGCTAGATTCATTTAATCCCTTACTACTATTTCACTGGAACATTTAACGATACAAATTAATTTACTACATGCATTTTCTATTTGAGTAATTAACTTACAATTCTTTTTATTCTGTTTAGTTAATAAAATTTTACTTTAACATACAAAACGAAATATTTTATTCTTCCACATTTCAACCCTCAAACCTTCTGATATTTTAAAATGTAGGGATTGTCGGCTATGTTTTTAAGTGGCCCTGTAACAGACAAAACCGAAGCCACTACAATTTCTGCCGGAACCTTTAAATCGATTCGAAAAATGTTTGCGTACATCAAGATCGACAAGTGATCGAATTTTGGTTGAAATCTGACCAAGGGTTTCGGAGGAGTAGGGTTCGTTAGAATGGAGACACACAAACACACAGACATATCACTTTATATATAAGAAGTTATAAAAATCATTTTTTTTTTATAACAGCATCTTTAAATGTGGGGAGCGTCAGCTATTTTTGTGAAGTGGCCTTACACAAGACATGGCCGACCGCTTCCCACACAATATTTATGCTCAATAAACAGATTTCTCCAAATATGATTATATTGGACCCGCTTAGATGAAAAATGTCAGCCCACATTTCAAATTATTTAATAAGTATTTTTACGCGCAAATCCCCTTGGGAAAGGTATTAATCCTACTATTCTTTCCAGTTATGGGTTAAATAGCAGGGCAGATTGGGTTCTATAGCCTTGGTCGGCAACCAGTCTACCGCAGAAAGCAATGGGAACCTACTGCGGGATAATCTTCTACCCAGTCAGTCATGTCTCTTTCGAGACATGATCGCCCAAGCGTGTATCACGTATGGCACTTAACTGAC
>JBBBDQ010001311.1:1727500-1772500 GCA_037127315.1 Ascarosepion bandense
TCCATTAAGTAAAAAATTCTGGTGTATTTCAGATAGATTGGAAGGTTACATTGAATTTCTTAAAATTTTCTTAAAAGCAGCCATTCTCTTAATTTTAAGAAATTTTTAAACAAACAAAAATTCATCGATTTTAAAATATTTCAAAAGATTTCTGACACTTTATTTTAGTAACATTAGAAAACTGAACGTTAAATTAATCCGATTTTAAAGAAATATTACTTAGTTATAGCATAAAAAGTAATATACAACCAATTATTAACGATTGGTCGTGTTCATCTGATCGAACTTTGACGGAGTGTTAAATGACGAGGCGATGACAGCTTTACGCATGAACATAAAAGCAATTTTCATAAATCTAAAAGGGAAGGGACGAAACTCTTAAATTATGTAGCCTTTTCATAATGGTGGCAGTTTTAGTCAACCATACATGAAAATAAGGAACGTATTAAATAACGTATCCATTCCAAACTCTTGCACTGCCAAGCAGCTCTGCCCTCTCGGAAACTCTGACCACGCCGTAGTTTCCTTTAACACCTCATTCCACTCCCACTCCATCCTAAATTTCAGCTTAAATCCCATTCGTCCCCCTGGTTCTTGCCCGCTTGCTCGGCCGTCACTGCACACCGGAATCACTTCTTCCGCCTTTATCGAAGCCACACGTCGGACCAAAACAGGCGCCTTTTCGCCTCAGCTCGTTATAAGTGTAAAAAGATACTTAACGAAGCTAAGATGTTTGCTGCCAGAATGGAGCAACGCGTAGCATCCTGTAAATTCGGCGCCAAAGACTACTGGCGACTCTGTAAAAGCGTGCTTAACAAGAGTAAAAACTTAATACCCACCCCCAATCAATGAATTTGAGGTTCTCACCTCCTCAGTGAACAAGGCTGAATACTTTGCTCGCAGATTCTCTACTAATTCGAGACTGGATTCGTCTTCCCACCTAGAACTGAGGCTCAACTGAATGACGTCCATATTACCCCCTCGCTGGTCTCTAAAATAATCTCAAAACTTGACTCTCACAAAGCGAGCGGAGGGGACAGAATCTCAATCATAGTTTTAAAGATATGTGCCCCTGAACTCCTCTGTCCTCTCTAAGCTCTACAACTACTGCTTATCTGCTTTCTGCTTTCCTGCCTGTTGGAAGTCTTCCTCTGTAGTTCCTATATTTAAGAATACTGGAGAACCCTCGGACCCCGCTAATTACCGCCCTATCAGCCTCCTTCCGATCTTTGGCAAAGTGTTCGAAGCCATTATCAAGGCCGAGGTGGTTCAGCATCTCACAGCCCACAGGCTCCTCTTGG
This sequence comes from Ascarosepion bandense, assembly GCA_037127315.1. Lineage (NCBI taxonomy): Eukaryota > Metazoa > Mollusca > Cephalopoda > Sepiida > Sepiidae > Ascarosepion > Ascarosepion bandense. The sequence goes on from JBBBDQ010001311.1 coordinate 1,728,802, forward strand.
ACAAACATTATGGTTTCCGCTTCACCAGCTCTACTGCTGATATGCTAACGACCATCACCGAGTATATATACCAGGCTCTCGACAAGGATGGCGAAGCTCGAACTATTGACTTGGATATTTCCAAAGCGTTCGACTGAGTCTGGCATGCTGGCCTTCTACGTAAACTGCGGAGCTATGGTATAACTGGACATTTGTTTGACCTAATCCAGTCATTCCTCTCTAATCACACATTGAAGGTGGTATTAAACGGATATGCCTCCCAAAACTACCATACGAACGCAGGTGTCTCAAGGCTCTATCCCAGGTCCTACGCTGTTTCTGATCTACATTAACGATCTCCCCGATGCTATAAGATCCCAAGTATGCATGTACGCCGATGACACCACAGTTTACTCTCGTCTCGATCAAAAATCTGGTGTGGGCGACAAAGCAAATCTTAAAGACGTCCAATCCGTGGTGGAATAGGGTAAGAAATGGCTCGTAAATTTTAATGCTTCCAAAACGAAGCTGCTCTCAATTAACCATCATAGACAATCGCTCCTACCTCCCATTAGCATGGAACAGGCTTGTCTCCCTGAGAGTAAAATACTACGCCTCCTTGGCCTTACACTCTCAGCGGACCTCAAGTGGAATGACTATATCAAATCTATTGCTAAATTCGCTGCTATGAAAGTCGGTTCTCTGTGCAGGGCCCGGAAGTTTTTCCCATCTGAGTCCATCCTGCACATATATAAATCTATCATCCGCCCGTGTATTGAATACTGCTGCCATATCTGGTCGGGTGCCCCTGCCATTCTCCTCGGGGTTCTTGACAAAATACAATGGAGAATCTGTAATGTGATCGATACTGACTTGGCAGCCCGGCCGCAGTTACTCTCTCACCAGCCTGATGTGGCTTCCCTGTGCCTCTTCTATAAATACTTTCACGGCTTCTGCTCCGATGAACTTAGATCACTGGTGCCCCCTATGTATGAATTTGCACGAGATACTAGATTAGCAACTATGGTCCCACCCTTTACAGTGAAACAGATAAAATGTAACCGCAATTTCTACTCCAACAGCTTCTTTTTTCGCACTTCTCGCCTGTGGAATTCCCTTCCACATACTTGCTTCCTCGACAGCTACAATCTCCAGGAATTTAAATGTAAGGTCAATAGACACCTCTTATTACACTAACTCGCATCCATTCTCTCAAACACTCTTCCCATCTACCCAACACCCATCCTCGGTATCTTCATCCGTCTATCACCCTCCTTCCGACATTTCCTATAACTAACCACTCTTTCACCCTATGTAACCCCCTGCGCAATAGTGGCAGTGGAATGCCTTGCTTGGGGTGTAATGATTTAAAAAAAAATGTTTTAAATAGTTGCGCACCTCTACGTCTAATAATCTTTGCAATTTTGGACTCGTAAATTTCGTTTCCACTTAATTATGATATAACCTCCAGGGAACAAACAAATACAGAAATTTACACGAATTGAAACTATTATAAATTATTATAATTAAAGTGTAAAAAACTTGAAAAAAATCTTATAAAAATTCATTATTCATAAATTTTTTTTATTTCTTCAGTCAATAATGTTCTTAATATTAATTATTTAGAAAAGCAATTAGAAGCTTTTCTAATTAAGTAATGTTATTGGATTTTTTATTTTTCAATTCAGAGCAGATTTTTATTTGCGTACTAATTTGTAAATCTACTTTTTTTTCCTATCTCGAAAGACTTACTTCTAAAAAAAGAAAAAATCAGGGAGCAAAAAGGTCATGTGCGAAATTTCATGAAATTAAGCAAGTTAGGGGTAACACATTAATTTTTTTTTCTTACCAATATTTAAAAAAAAACAGTTTAAAATAATTTCATTCATTTGTTAATTGGTCCTGAAAAATTTCATTAAAATCGGAAAATTATTTGATTTTTTACAAGAATTTCCAAATTAATGTGTTTTCAACGGAAAAAACGCGCGTGCGCGCGCAAAAAAAAGTTAATCGTTGGAGTTGGCGATGACGTAAAGAAAACACGATTTTAACCCGAATTTCGAACGTGTTAGAAAGGATTAAAAAAATTTCAAAAAATAATTAAAAAATACTTTGGTCTTTCATCGTAATAACATGGACATTTTGACAATAAACCTTTATTTTCGTTAAATTTGTGGCCTTTTTCATTACGCTATGCTGTTTTTCCCGCGAATTAGAAACAATAAGAAGTTAAGGATAGATTTCGTACAAGATGTCCTAGTAGTAATTGTTAAAATAGATAGATAGATAGATAGAGAGAGAGAACAATGTCCGAGTCGCTTGAAGTTGAAAGTTACATTTTAGTGTTGTCTTTCTCGCTGCTTCTGACTCTTGACTGACGCTGAGGTCATTTATATAGTCCTTTTTAATTTCACACTGGATCGCCAAGTCCTAAGTCTTACAAGTCGTTGCCATTGGTCAAAAATCATTTTAACACCTACTTGCGAAATTTGGGTTCGACTTTTTCGCTAAGCACATGGTCAATCCTTTTTTTATTTGGGTAAACCAGGATTTCACACGTCATTGTGAATTTTTGTAAAAGAGAAGAAAGTTGATTTTAATTAATTTCTTATCCGATACAATGACACCATTGACCGAACATGTGAGCAACGACAAGGCTTTGGAGAGGATGGAAACGAAAAGGAAACTGATACTTAACATCAGGAACAGACAGCGAGAGTTTCTGGGACATGTAATGAGGAAGGAGGGCTTGGAGAATCTGATACTCACGGGACGAACAGAGGGTAGGAAAGATAGGGGGAACCAACGTGTGACATACTTGATAGACGAGCAGATGGATTGCGTAGCAGAGTTTGGGAAAAGGGGTGTTAAGAGCTACAAAGGATAAGGATATGTGGAAGGTCATTATCGCCTACGTTCTGAAGGGACGCGGCACATACAAGAAATGTATAACTAAACCTAGCTAAAGGGCAGCTTGGCCCGGACTATATTTAGGAACTAGCGGGAAAAATGGGACATTTTATTATCCGGGTAGCAAAGAGTATAAACAAAACACTGTCTTGCTATCTCCCTGAATCCAGGGTCACGGATTGCTAATCAAAGCCATCCGCATTCATCCTCATAACTAAACGATCAAATACTAAGTAGTGCACCTCCAAAAGTCTAGATGACCAGAGCTTGGCAACTAATCTCTCCTCTAACAACTCAGTGTGGGGAAAACTGATTGATTACATTCATTGCCTCGGAAACCAAACTAGTGAACTTCCACCATTGCCTATCGGACCCAGAACTTTCACCAATCGATGAACAGATGTTTTCTCGGAGAGGTCCCGTACCTTGAGTGCCCACTGGGTCATAAACTCAGCTTAGACCTCAAGTGCATTTTGTATATACGATACATGGTTTAAAATGCATGAAAAATCGTCGGTTCCCTGTACCGCATTAGCAAGTACTCGACTCCATCTGCTGTTCTCTACCTTCTGCCACACATGAACAAGAATTGCCCAGTCTTCACTTTCTACTCTCGATAGAGTCCAAAAGTGTTTTGCCATCCCTTTAAGTGACGAATTATTTTACATTTTGCAACCTTCTTTCTAACAGACAAGACGCCGCAAGCATCTTTCTGCTCTATTGCTACTTCCATGAAGTGTATTCAGATGAAATACATTCTCTCGTTCCACCAGTTGGGACCTTCACGGTTAATACCCGCCACGCCACACATATTGTAGCGAACCACCCCTATTCCTTTCGTATTTCATTAAGAAAATGTAAGTTCCACCCGAACAGGTTCTTCCTTCTGGAACGGATTCCTATGAGGATGCTTCCCCGGTCCCTACAATCTTAACCTGTTCAAGTCTAGGATTAACTGTTATTTTTCACACGTATTCGCATAAGCTATGCCTTTTATATTCTGTGGCTTTCGGGCCTTGTACAGGGTCAACATCATTGTAACCCCTCCACAAAAAAAAAAAAAAAAAAAAAAAGGAAAAAACCCGACTGCTGCTATATACAACAACCGAAAGGTTCAAGTAAATATTAATAAATATTAAAGTGATTTCCTGGTGCATAAGAACTACAATAAAGAACAACCATGTTGTTCTATTAAAAAAGACGATTTTAAATGCACATCATAAAACTATACAAAAGTTTTGCAAAACTTTCCTCTCCTTTCAGCTATAAAAATTCAGGTTGTATTAAAAAAATCTCTTATTTGTTATGTTTGAATAGGTATGTTATCATCACATAGTTAATTTGTAAAAGTTTTACTTTTAATTCTACTGTTACATGTTAGCTGTAAAGCAAGACAATTCCCTTTTTTATTCTATCCATTTTGAGCGAATATTTTAAAACTTCGCATTCATTTTTTGTAATAAAAAGACAAGATATCATTAAAACAAAAAGCTAAAAGATGAAAACATTAAAAATTACCTTTTGTTATTTCGACACAAGCACTCAAATCTTGAGTTAATATTCGTCAGTGCTAATCTGGAAGCGATTTCGATATTCTTAAGAAGACTTTAAACGATATTTGGTTTTAAACGCTAAACTGTTCAAACAGTTGGTAGCAAATGAGATGCCATCGTTGATAGTAGGAATTCAAGTATTTATTTTTTGTTTTTAAATTCGTCTCTTCTTTTCCATGTAAATTCTTCGTGGGCTTTCAACGAGAGATATTGTAGCTTATTGCTTCATTTCCACAATAAAAGGGGTTCTTTCATTCAGTAAGAAGACGTCTGTCTGAAGGTATTAAAGTTTAATTGTATTTGTGTTACTGAACTGAAGTGTATTATTTATCTACTTTTTTTTTATTGTGTACAAGTATTACTAGACATTTTTTTCATGATGTACTGAGACCACAATGGCCGAATCTCCCCAGCCGACTGTTTCACTAGCGGTGTCACCGTCTGTTTGGTCAGCAACTGTGACAAAAAAAAAAACAAAAAAACTTGCAAGCTAATCGCTGTCAGTAGTGAGGCAATAGAGGAGACTCTCAAAAGCCAACAGATTGTGCCAAGATTTTGGCAGAGCAATGTATGATATCCTGTTGAAAACAGAAGACGAAGCAAGGAAGCTGGCAGGAAGTGTCCTTATCACAATGCATATGTGATATTTCGTGTTACAGAGGGACACAAGATTAACGGGACACGGCGTTCCGTTAGATATTACCACAGATCATGTGGTTCAAGCAAAAGCAGGAGTACTGACTGGAGATTTTTATCTCCAGGTCTTGCTGAACAGACAGAAACTCCAGAGTGTCCCAGACATACTGTTGTGCGGAGGTTGGAAACCTTTCGTACTAGAGGAAGGCAGGAGACCCCCACTGCTGGTCGTGTAGTGCCGCGGGGCACTTGTCCAAAATGTGCCCCCCCCCCCCCAAGAATACGCTTATAGCATCGGAGGAGGTAGTGGTGGTGGCAGAGAAGACGAGCTAGCCTGCCAGTGTTTCGACAGAATGGACAGAGGTTGTGAGGCGGGGCAAAAAAAAAAAAAAAAAAAAAAACTTGCTATTCCTCCTGCTTAGTAAGATGTTCTACCAATGAAAAAAAAAATGAATAAAAAAAAAAGAAGACAGAGAAGGTGTTCCCAAAGAAGCAGCAACAGCGGGAGGGGAAAAAAAATTTAAGCTGAACTGGTTCGTCAAAAGGATATACAGTTAGAGGTGAAGGAAATGCCTCCACCTCGTTCCTCTTCGTTAATAAGAGGAAGGAAGAGAAGAAGGAAGGAAAAAAAGTGACCAAGAAGAATAAAAGCAGATCGAAGCAAGCGGAAAGGGCCCTGGTTGCCGCCAAGATTCTATATACTCATGCTTCGCCTGTGAAGTCACGACAGACTGCGAAAACGTTAGGAGTCTCTCTTCTTCCCCCTATTGAACTCCTTCTACCCACTTTCCTATATGCTTCCCAAGAAAAGGGGAAAAAAGAACTTGAACAACGAGAAGATTGGTGAAGTGGACAGACAGGCCCTTGAGAGAGACCGTTCTTTCCAAAGGAGGGCCTACTTAAGGCCCTTATTTAATTGTACCTGTGTGGATGGCCAATCCAAGAAGAAACAAGACAATCCCCCTAAGTTCATTATCCTCATTAGAAGCGGTAATCTCAAAGTGTGGGATCACCTTTCGGGGGTGAACGAAGCATTTCCAGAGCTCAGGATGGCTAAAATGATGTCCCTTGAGCTAAAGAATCTTTCATGGCTCTTTGCAGGGACGGTTCCGGTTTTGCTCCACGTTTCTTTGTATAGGGCTCTAAAACTAAAATTCCTTACGGGCGTTGGCGTTAATGTCCTGGACGAACGAATTATGTTCGAGATTAGCATAGGCAGGCTGGGACAATCCGTCGTGGTCCTAACTCCCGCAGATTTCAGGCTAGTTTGTGCCTAAGAGATCCGACTTGAGAAATGGAGATCAAGTTAGATAACTTGAATGCGAGGGACTTGAGAGATCGTAGTAAGGCTACCCGCTTGCTTCGTGAGCTCTTATCCTTCGGGGTAGATGTGGCTGCAATCCAGGAGACACTGTTTGCGAAGTTGATGCTTGGGTGCTGTCTAACGATTTTGTTGTCTATTTAGCATATGGGGACCTGGGTATGCACCCTAGGTGCGAAGGTAGACCTTGTCGATGCGGGAAGCGGTTGATCGTGGCCGATATTGGCGTGAACAGTAGTTTGTTTTGGATCGTTGCGATTTATGCGCCCAACGTTTTTCTGTCAGTTGGGTCCGTTCCTTTAAACTCATCTCGCCTAGTCTTAGTGGGAGACTGGAATGCCGTACTGGACCCCAAAATAGACAGGGTCGGGTCGCTAGCGGGAAGTCTGCCGATTGTAGCCTGGTTGATCTTATTGGCGAGTTTGGGCAATCACCTAGTGGGAGGAATAGAAATGTGGACATGGGCACTTCTACCCAAGTGGCTAGCTACCTGGATAGAATTTTAGTAAGGGTTGATCTAGATTTGCTAGATTGTCTCACGTTCTACTGGTTAGACTATTCGGACCATAGACACGCCTGTGCCTGGATTGGGTAAGGTACTAGGCCTAGAATAGCGGGACAGTGGAATTCAATATGTCCTTACTAAACAGGCGGGACTTTCGGCAACAGTTAATTAAACTAGTGCAGCGGGAACTAGTGGGAGGATGGTATTGGAAATTAGTGGAATGAGAGACAAGGATAGGATTAGATCATTTCACCACTGAATATAGCCAACGACTTGCCCTTGATAAGGCTAACAAAGTGAAGACGATTAATGATAGTCTTTCCCGGGTGAAGGCAGAGTGCATTCCCTAAAGATAGCGTTAGCTAGGCAGGCCGTGGTGCATGAGGTTAGCAAACATTACCAGGGTCAGGTAGTAAGACATATGTTAACTAAGATGTCTAACGAAGCCGTGAATATGGGCGCTGAATTGCGTAAGGAAAAAGATCGTCGAGGTATCGATCGATTCATTCGTAAAGTCAATACTCTGACGGAGCTTACTCCGAGGTCGACCAAAGACATGTGCGAAGTGTTCCGTCGCCATTTCGAGAACCAGTTTACCAAGGAGCCTGGTCTCTGTGAAAACGAGTTTCGCAGCTATTTGGCTGATTTTCCTTGGCTTGCGCCGACTGAAGCGGTTAAGTGCGAGGCGAAGCTCACTTGGCATTGAAGAGGGTTCGCAGTGGCAAGTATCCAGGACTTGATGGTTTACCCTATGAATTTTATTTGAGGCTGTCGCACATCATTGTGCCGAATTTTTCGACAACTAGTTCCGACAGGGGTCTATTCTAACGGATCTCCAAGGGTGTTATTACGCTGTTGTCTGTACGTTTTCTCTGTAGAGATCGTAGGTTGGTGATCGAGCGTTTGCTGCCCTCCCTCTTTTAGGGGGATCGCAAGTATCAGGTCGACAGAGATGTTTGTGCCCAATGTCCATCTCCTGAGGGGCCGTGAATGCCAAACTTTGCGAATTACCGACACGCCTCAAGAGTGGCGTTCCTATGCCATGCGTTGACAAGAGGACTAAATTTTAGATGGGTTAGGGTTAGCGACGCCTTCCCTAGACTTACTATCATTCCTCCCATTTCGCAGGCTGAACGCCGACGTAAACCCCAGAATCAATCGAGATTCCTACGAAAGTGTCGAGCGGCCTTGCTAGTCATTCCTCAGTCCATTGACCTTTCTCGGCCTCGCAGGCTATTGCATCGTGAACTAGTGGAGGGGGTCGCGCCGAAGGATTCTATCTGTGACCGGCTAGGCTTGTTGGTGACCGAGTCGCACTCTTTTTTATCGTGGGCGCTGAGTTTAGAGGAAACGGCTTCGCACGACTTCTACCATTGTACAGGTGCGCCATTTTTGGGACCATGTTGGCGAGTTGACAGCTCGTATCGCTCTTGAACACCTCGTGTCCATCGATCTCGCATACGCCCGTGATAATGTGTCCTCTCAGTATGGTGATTCTAACGTTGCTGGTTGTAGTAAAACTGGTGATTTGGACGTCGCGAATGGAAGGAATCTTGCGATATGTGTAACACCGTATCCTAACCCTAACCCTAACCCTGTACCCCACAAGACCCCCTGCCGTTGGTCCTGTATGGTCCAGTATTACAGGTTAGATTTGAGCCTGAGGTTTCAAATGTCATTTTGATACAACTCTCCAGCCACGTTGTGATTTTTCATCCTGGTGAGCAGTTATCAGATCGTAGAAATCTGAAGCTACCCCATGGTCCACCTGCAAGTTCGTCTGGTAAGAATCGGGTTGATTCTGTTGAAAATAAATAGAGCCAAGTCGATTCGATTTGGGGAAGACAAAAGGTTTTACATATAAATAAAAAAGAAATCCTTCTAGCTAAAAGTTGAATGTCTCTTGTATAAGAACTATAACCAAACCAAACAAAATACTTCAAATAATTTCTGTAAAGAAGAGATGTGGCTTTCGTTTAACACTTTTTGGTTCGTTCTTAGCGCAACTACTCCAACTAAGTTCTTTATAGAATGCAGACTTTCACATGCCAAACATTAATTACAAATCAAGAAGATATTCGTGTCTAACATTCGTGATAAGAGTTCAGTTGTCAAACTTTCTAAATATAAATTTGATGTAATGCAGCAGCTTCAAAAAAAAAAATCGAACTGTAATGTTGAATTTTAAGCCACAATCCATTAAACCCACTTATGACGAATGTTTTTATTGCAGAATTTTACAACAGGTTCAATTAGAAAATTATAAAGTAATTTGCGATAGTTGCCAACAGTGAATAATGATTAAGTCGGAGATTGTTATCAAGAAAGGTTTTAAATAAATTGCAAAAACAAAAACAAAAAAAAAACAAAAAAAAAAACGAAATATATAAAAACATTAAATAGTCTTGAAACAGTTTACAATCAATATATAAGATATATATAAGCACGATAAGAAATATATTTTTGTAAAGATAAAATATCCTTTAGTTACTTATTCTTAAAAACAAAATCCAATGCTTACTGTGACCTTTTCGTTTGAGAAGCTCTGTTGGGGAGAACTTTCTGTTTCCAAAAAAAAAAAAAAAAAAAAGAATGAAAGACAAACGTATTAAAACGTAGACACACAAAATGTGAGACAAAGCCAAATAATTTGGGGGTAAAAAGAATGTTGGTGATCTACGGCCTAACCGCATACACCAAGAGGCAGTTTTTATGAACACTATATCACATATTTGTGAGAAGAGATCAAATTAATTTTGTAACGCAATTTAAATTAAACTACCAATGCAATGATGAGCAATATAGTTCTTTATTCCCTCCTCTCATTATTTTTCTTTGGGCTCTTATCTTCATATTGTTATATTCCACTTGAAATTAGATCTCTTTCTGATTCATTCTACTTATCGTCCGGATGTGAACTCTAAGAAAGCAAAACAAAAACAAATAATAAAAAAAAAGTTGTCCTCTACGCAGGGGCTCCGAGCATCTCATCCCGATTACAAAACAAATCCCCTCAAAAATATAAAATAAGCCAATTACGAACGTTACTACCAGAGAAAAAAGATGAACAAAGGATGAGTTTAGGAGCATTTACAATTTATTTTTTAAGAAAGCCGGTCATAAACGACTTGCAAAATCGCGGCGAATGGGTCTGCCGGCATGCCCTCGATGTTACCACCATGACTTTGATCAACCAACCAGACACATATCCAGTCGAACCCCATCTTCGTCCAAATCGTTGCACATCACCTAGACACACACTTCCAGTCGCATCCTCTGTGTCGGCAACAACATAATCGAGGCGAACGAACCATTTGTCGACATCTGGGAAACTCACAGCGTCACCACCCGTCAACCAAGCCAAGATCCGCATCAACTCCAGTCCTTACCAACATTACACTTCTTTCAAAAGATGCTTTTCTTGCCCACTTGACAAAAATTCTGCTAGCATCTTCTGTATCGACAATTCAAAGAATTTTATATTAATAATTCTTGTTTTCTTTTCTTTTGGCATCACCGGCGGTACTCGTTGCTTCGTTTGTTCTTTCGTACTACCATACGCGTGTTTATAACAACATTAACCCGATACTTTAAAAGAAGACGATCAGTTGGTCAGGAGAAACATTCTCCACTTGATACGCTAATCTGATTCCAACTGCTGTCATAGTTGATAAATACAAAAATAATGTTATGGCTGACCACATTTTTATACACGGCGCTGATGTTGATGTACTTTTTTTACCAACTGATATGAGAATCAGTCACAGCAAAGTTTTTTTTTTAATCATATCACCCCGAGCAAGGCGGTAACGCCAATGATATGCAGGGGGATACGTAAGAGTGAAGAGATTGGAAAAGAGAAAACTGGAAACCACATCCTAAACAGGGAACAAGGGGTGAGCCTCTTCACCTGTTCAATAGACGTGGGTGGAGTGTGCTGATCGTGTTAATGTCCGTGACCCACTTGTGAAGAAAAATAATGCCTGACTTTGAGGCCGGTTCATTTTGATAGATGGAGTTAAAGCACTCGACAAAGAAAACGGCTTGTTTTCTAGTTGGTTAATTTTTCACAGTTTGGAAAATATATTCGGTTTGTTTACATATATTATAAACAATTGTCAAGAAATGTAATTCAAAAAATCTGTATCACTGATTTATTTTAAAAGTTTAAGCATTCGTTAAATATATTTCATATTTACTTGGATTTCGTCCTTCTAAACAAAATAAAAGTAAAATTTCTCTATCACAATCAATTCCTTTGACATTATTTTGATTACAAACATACAAAGTCAAAAAATGTATAGAAAAGCCGAAGCGATAAGGTCACTTACTTTGAGATCGTAGTATTCAGTATAAAAATATGATATAATGTAAAATATCTTGCTTCCGTTTTTAGGTTTCCAAATTATTTTCTTTTAAAGTTATCCCCAACACACGTCTGTTTGTCATATACTCCATAACACTTAAAAGTACCATAGTTAGAGAATAGTACAGTACCAACAAATATATCACAGAATACAAGTTCATCATCACAGCAAAGTTCGAAAATATGAGTGAATATAAAAACAAAGAATGATTTTAACGCGTCAGATAATCAAAGATGATATCACTTAACCATGAAAACGACGAGCAGTAACCAAAAATATTATTACTAGAGATGGACATCGAAATCAGCAAAATAAAGCCTCCATCTTAAAAATGCTTTGTATTATATTAAAAACTGTTATTTCTTAAAAGTTATATTTAAAAGAAAGATTTTATGTGTTTGTGGGAAAATGAAATAAAACCAATAAATAAAATAATAATAAAGAATAAAAAAAAGAAATTAATCTTTCCATGATGCAAATTATAAAGAAACCGGAAAGGGTTTGTGCTCACTTCCGGAAAGGACAGAATCTTCTCTTTTCCACCTTCCAATGACATCATTTAGACGTATTTTGGCAAACTTACTCTTGAAGTTTCCCATATGCCTAAAATGTTTTTGTTTAATCTAGTCATCTCCTGCTTCACGTTTTCCTGTTGTCTACAGTTATTCATAGTTCTAACCTTCCACGTCCCAAGAGTTATTTTTTTGTTTGCGAATTAAATGCGTTATGGGATACTGCCAGATATCTGAAAGATTTCTAGTATTTGTCTATACTTCTGAGATGAGGTAGTAGTTACACTATTTACATTATTCGGACCGTTGTCCTCATCTTCGTCAGTTGGTACGTTCCAGTGACTTGACCCAAAGAGTTGTGAGTTCAATACCAGGCTACAGCAGTGGTGAACAAATAACTTAGAGAGTTAAGTTAAAGAGAGACCACTAAAGGCTACCAGAAGTGACTTCAAACAAGGAATGAGAATGATATACTCCAGTGATCGTAATAAAGGGTTCGCTTCGAAATTCCTAGCACCTGAAGAAGGCCGGAGCGTACAACGGCCTAAACGTCGTGAAAATGTAAATAGAATTCTAGTAGTTAAACTAAAAGGGAGGGCTCTCAATATATCATTAATAGTGGTTTATGTACCAACAACAGAAGGTAGAGAAAAAGAAATCGAAACCTTCTACTCCATGCTAGATTATGCCAAGTCCCAGTGCAATCACAAGAAATCAGAATTATCATGGGAGATCTGAATGTCAAAGTCGGCCAAGGGAGAGAAGGTAAAACGGTCGGCAATTTCAGACTAAAACACCGCAATGGCCTTGGTGAGAAATGGATCCAATTGTGCAGAGCAAATGACCAGATAATAATCAACACCTGGTTCCAAGAGCTTCTAAGAAAACTATGAACATGGAGAAGTCTAGGAGGAGAAATTAAGAAGCAAATTGATTACGTTACTATTATCAAGAGATTCAGAAATGCTGTCCTTCACTGCAAAGCCTACCTAAGTGCTGACTGCGAAAGCGACCACCTATCAGTAGTATGCAAACTAAAGATAAAACTAAGACGATTAAGGAAAATTTACACAGATCTAAGATTGCAGTTCTATATACTCGTGAATAACCCGAACCCACAGGAAATGTATACGGAGATCATGAAAACGAAATTGGAAACGGAAGCTCGAAATGGGACGCACTAAGAGTAACTCTAGTAACATCAGCGAACGACATCATCCCGAAGGAGAAAAGCACGTCGGAAGAAAAACTTCATGTCAAGAATCTCACTGAAGAGATTGTTAAACATGATGCAAAAGAGACAGAAAACGATGCCAAGATATGGAAAGGAATACAAGTAACTACACAAGGAAATAAGGAGCAAATGTAGACAGGCTAAATAAAGATGGCTCAACGACAAATGCGCTCAAGTAGAGAGACTGAACACAACGAGCAAACAATGCATAAAAAAATAAATGAATTAACAGAACAAAAGACCTGCTCATCAACAGGATGTATAAAAGGAAAGGACGGTACTTTCATATTAGAAAAAAGAAAAAGTACTTTAGAGATGAGACGAGTATATAGGAGATCTCATCCACGACAAGCAAGAGAGAAACCAACAATCTACAAAAATACGGATTGACCAGAAATATTAAAAACCGAAGTGAAATCGGCAATGGTCAAATTGAAGAGAAATAAAGCAGCAGGACCCGACGGGATTGTAATAGAGATGTTGATGTCCATAGAAGGCATTGGTGTCAACAGACGCACAGAAAAAATAATCGAAATCTACAACATCGGCAATATACCGGAGGACCTAAGCAGATCAATTTTCATAGCACTACCTAAGAAACCAGGCGCAAAGAAATGTGAACTCCACCGAACAATCAGTTTAATAAGCCACGTAACAAAACACATAATCCGGATTCTGATGAACAGAGCGTGCAGCAGAATCGGCCCTGAGATACGACAAGAACGGTGTGGCTTCGTTAAAGATACTGGAACGAGGAATGCGATATTCATGCTCAGAATGATATCTGCTGTGATTTACAGATTATGCAAAGGTGTTTGACAAAGTACGCGACAAAGACTTAACAGAGATGCTCGACAACCGTGGCATTTTCTGAAAAGACGTAAGGATTATCAAGAATCTATATTGGCAGCAAACCGCTTGTGTACGGATAGGAAGTGAATTCAGCAGGTATGCAAAAAAGAAAGGGGCGTAAGACAAGGATGTGTTTTCTAATTGGATCAATTCAACCTGTACAGCGAAACAATTATGAGACAAATAAAAGCCTTGGAGGAGAACATTTTTAAAGTAATCAGTTCTTATAATTAAAGTGTTCAATATGATGAGATAGAGCATTAATAGAAATAAATAAAATTAAATGTTCAATTTATTTCCTTATACAAGTCATGACGAGTGGATAACATATCGAGTGGATAACATATCCGCGAAACTCTAAGTAGGGAGAGATAAGTTGAACACTTAATTTTATTTGTTGATATTCCTTAGTTGTTGCTTTTTGTAAGATGGGGCTATTTTTTTTTTTCTGAATTCCATATCCGTATATACTTTTTGACCGCATATAAACACACACGCCCACCTACACACGAATGAATACTGAAAAGTTCTCGGCCCTAAGAATCAGTAACGACAATAAAATGTACTTGCTTTTTCCACTGGGAAACTCAAAGGTTCAACAGACTTAACACATACTTTCTCAATATTTTTTTTTAATTACATTTTCTTTTATGATTAGTGATTGAAATACTGATTTTAAGAAGTTGTCGAGGCTCATAATTTTCCAACCCCTTCGTATGTATGATCACCTATTTGTTTATGCATGCTTTTGTATGTCTGCATATATGGAAGTTGTTTTCATTTTGATTTTGATAGGCGTAGGTGTATCCAAAGTCTTTAATAACTGTGACATTTTATCACTTGCAAGATTTGTCATCACATAAAATTAAACCCTCTTTCGCAATTTTCACTGACCCTTCTTTCAACTGCTACTACAATACTATGTATGATATCATACATTACACATATATCTATATATTTGTTTTATTTCTTTCTTAATGTAGATGACAAGTGTCCCTCCTTCGGTACTGGTCAGGTCTACTGCTGCTTATTCCGCTTTTTCGTTTTTTAATTTATCATTAATTGAAGGTCTTCTTTTTTTTCTGACCAGTCGTCCTCAAATTAAGCCGAAACCGGGTTAGTCTTGTTAACAAATTCACCATAATTACGTTCGTTATGCGAACAAACTGGGAGAGAACGGGTCGTTTCTCCATAGGTGTAACCGTGGTGGTATATTTTCTCTGCAATAAATTGAAGAAAAAAAGTTCAAGTGAGAAAAAAAGCAGAAAAAATATACAAAATAATAATAAAAATAAAAAGCAAACAGGAAACGAACAAAAATACTAATATGTAATAAAAATATATCGTAGCTGGTCAAATAAATGAACATTTTGACATTAAATTATATCGTGTTTTCATAAAATATTCTTTAAAAATGTTGAAAAATATGGAAGAAGGTGAACTAAATTTTAGAAAAAAAATAAGGAGCTGGTCTCTATGCTATCAAATCAAACTTAGTCGTACCTACTGACTCAATCGTACATTTAACACAATACATAATTTCACAACCAGTATCATGCTATAGTTTCTCAATGAAAGAGATATTCCAAAATTTTCATCACCTTATATACTAGGTTTTTTCGAAAAGCATCCGACAATATTAAAGAAAAATAAATGGGCAATGGTGTTCGTGACTGCCCTTGGAACATTACATACTTATTGTACAGTCTCTTAATTCTGAAAACATTTTGCAAAGTCTTCTTTTGAGATGATCATCAACCACTTGCTTGCGTTTCTCTTAACCTCGTCCATAGTATTTCTACGGCAAAATAATTTTGGGAAAAGTCAGTAAGGAAGCAAATCGAGATTGTAAAAGTTTAAAGACGATGTTTTACCAACTATCCCTGCACCAATGGTAAAGAATCTACTCGTCTGCTTATTGTAAATGTAACAATCACAATAAATAAACTTAACGACCTCTTACTGCCGTCTGTGAGAGAGTATCTGTTCACACATGCGCAGTAAGTTTCATCTGACTGTCAAGCTATATCATGAATTTACAACCGATTCTCGAAATTTTTACAATGGCTGGATACGTTCCAAGAAGACAGTGTTGCTGTATTATTATTGATAATAATGTTGGAGGCATTTTTTTAGAATAGAAAGTGATGCTAAAAATCGATAAGTAGAGTATAGATGCTTCTTTAGGGTTAAAAAAAACTAAACGAATTGACTAAATGGGTAGAGATCACCCTGGGTCAACATGATTTTTGGTAGTAAAAGCTACTAAGGTAGAGACGGGGCTGCCTAAATTACCGAAAAGAAGGTCACGCCCAAAATAAGAAACTTTTGATCAGAACATTTCATAGGGACGTTAGTATCATTTATGGCGCAGATTTAAAATTAAGAATCAGATGTATTCAAGTTTTTATATTTTTTTTATTTTTGGCACATATTTATAAAATTTTGAAAATTTGTATTTGTTGAGGACTAACAAAATTCCTTCAATGTTCTGAACGCTTAACATTTTTCTGACTATTTTTCTTAGTATGGAGAAAGAGGTGCGTTACACATTAGCTGCACGGATTGTTTTCACAGTGCATACAATTGTAACTCAATGACAGAGGAGAGAGTATCAAAAGCGACCAGTGTATCAGAAGCCCCCATATACGAAATATACTTCCATCTATCGTTGCGTACTGTTTTTTTAATCATTCCCTAAGCAAGTCGATGATCTCACTAGGACGCAGGCGGTTACAGGCAGTGAATGGGAATGAAAAGACTTGAAGTGAGGAGAAGCGTGGAAAAGTGCACTAAAAGAACAGGATTCAGGAAGACAAAAGACGACTATCGAAAATGCATTTAAATTCAGGGAAGCAAGAAATCAGAAAAGATTTCCATAGGCGAAAAAAGAAAATTAGAAAATTAGAATAGAACAGACGGTTGAATCTGGCTAGTTCAATAGTAAAACGGTGAAAACAAGTTTCAAATCTAATAGCACATAAATTCACGCAGGAAAACTCATCAGAACAGTTGTCACAAAAATATTTGTCGAAAAAAACAGAGGGAAACCAGATCACTTCGGTGAGAAAGTATCTGAAGCTGAGATGCTAAGTTAGGATCAATTAAATTACAGAACAGTGTTTCAAATTTGGTCAAGAATCTCGAGATATATAGTAGGATCACCTATCTATATCTTTATCTAAATTTAATCTAAACTTATTTATAAATGGAACTTTGTCTGTGTGTGTGTATGTGTATGTGTGTGTCTGTGTGTGTCCGTTACCTATAGACTCCGAAACGGCTGAACCGATTTTCTTAAAAATTTACACAGTTGTACTATAAGCGTCTGCGAGTGTTCTTAGCTAGGTTTTGTGTCGAGGTACCCCCGATAAATATCGAAAATCGATAATCGAAAAAATCGGGTTATAGAAGGAGTGGTCCGATTTTAATCAAATTTGATACACTCATAGACAAAGACATAAGAAACGATATTCAGAAGTTTCAAAGTTGCACTTCTTACAATAGTGCAGAAAATAGATAATATATATATATAAAAGGCAAGATGTTTGTGTGTGTGTTTGTTTATCTGCCTGTATGTCTGCATTTTTTTCAGCCCTTTTATTTTAATGTTTGCTTCAGGTTTGGCTCGAAGTAGGTATAATTGTAGTTCTTAGTCTCAGCCATGATTCCATTTACTCAGAGGACATATTTAGCCTTCAAAATTCAGTTTACGACGAAAAAAACTTATTTGATATCGATACCAGGAAATCAAAATTTGACTTACATCCATTCATTTTTCTTTCAGTCTACGGTTTCGCTTTAACTGGAAACAACTATTGCTTTTTAGTCTTTCGTGCCAACGTCCAAAGAGTCTGAGCTCCAGGACCATGGATTAGTTTTAAAGCTTTCATTACACACGAGCAACGCCGGGCTATACTGCTAGTCTATATTATATCTATATTATCAGAAATTCTATCTAACAGGCAACAGTCATGAGGGGAAGAGGTACGATAAAGAAAGAAGAAACAACTGAGTTTGATAGTGAAAGTCGAAATCTTATCTTAACGTACACCAACATTAACGAGTAAAATTTCACCCAAGTTATATAAATGAGACAAGAATCAAAGCAATATAAATGATTAAAAAGCAATGACTCACGTGGCACATAGCCGGTGTAGAGAGGAATCATACCCGATTGTATATAAATTCTTTTGCTGGAGTCGCTTCGCCGTTCTGGAACGAACCTTTAAACAAAAGAAACGTTGGTAAATATCGCATTCAGTTTATAATTATAAGTTTCTCAACGCATAATCTTGTCAAGGAAAAATTGAGTTCATCATAACGATTTTTATCGAATAAAAAACATTTTCTTTTTTATAAACGAGTGTGATCTTCCTGAATTTGACAAGATAGGACTCTACGAGGCTTGTCGAAAAATCAGCCCAGCAGTTAACATTAATGAAAATAAAATCAAGAACAATGAGGCTTTATTTCGATTCAAATTTCGATCCTTGGGACCACATACACTTATTCCAGTACCCTATCCCTTTTAATTTTCAGAACGATCTACAAACCTCTTTTGCAGAATTGCAATCAGCTGCCTTGTAGAGTTCTCTTTCATTTAGTCCAAGATCTGAAATTTCTTTCAACGGTGATTTTTGCTTTGGATAGAACAAAGACTTACTGGGAGATAAAATCGGACAGCATACGTGGGTCATGCGGTGTTTTTGACGAAAGAAACCTACAGATGGCGTGAAGAATTACCAAACGCATTACACTTTCACCCAAAGTCATTTCACTGCTGATTAACTAATCCCACGGGAGAATGCTCACGCATACTCCGTAAGATCTTTTCTGATTATCAAGTTAAATAAAGATGCCGAAACAGTTCTCGATATATTCAGATACCCTCCTGTGCAGTACTCGTTGACCAGAGAACAAAAGAAATGACGGCAGTCCTAGCTAAAATTAAAATAAATTTGTTTTATTTTTACGGAGAAAATTTCAATATTCAACAATGCAGGAGTTGTATTTGTGGCCATTTAGAACTGTAGTTATCTCCATCTTCTTCACATTGACATAATATGAAGGGAGATATGTGTTGTGGCCTGCTAAGGCCAGGAAGAAAGACACGAAAAGAAGAAGGTAGGTTGCACCAGTGTATGGGAATAACAGAACATATATACAAAATAAGAGTGTTATTAGTCAGTAGATAGAAGTGTCCGTCCGAACTGTCAAGTTCCACTGCATCTCGACTGCCTCCTTTAGGAAGTCTCGCAGGTTAGTATTTATGAAGGAGGAAGAGTTCATTCCAATGTAGATAGGGCACCATAACAATATGAATGTATGATGATGCTGAAAATAAGGCATGCAACAGTTATAGAACTACTAGATGATATGTAAGAACTAAATTGACTCATATATTTATGGACATTAAAAGTTATCATCGGTCCTTAGTATGGTCTCTATGAGTACAAACTTCAGCTTCAATTCAGTTTAGGAGAATTATAATCAAGGCTTTTGGTAGGTCACTCTTGTAATCCTAAAGCGTCTTCATCGGTGAGAAATTTTGCGCAATAAATGACAAGGTACTTTGTCATGTTGGATATGACGCGATATTTCACCTTCTATATTTAGCAACAGGTGAGACTCTAGCAAAATATTGTATCTTTCGCTATTTACAATTCCATCGATTTTTATCCATTTTTTGAGCCATTGCTTTAGATGTAGCCCCAAAGCATTAAATTCGCACAACCGAGTATAACAGTATTTTTTAGTATATTTTGGATTATTTCTATACAGTAACAACAGGTATTTGGACATGCTTTCTTGCATTAGAATATAGTACAATTTAGTTTTTGTCATTCAATGTCGCTGTTGCCCATTTTATTTATCCCATAGACGTTCTTTTGTCCAGTCTTTTTGCATATTTATTCATTTTTATCTCGATGGTTCATTTCTTTCGCCCGTCAATGTATAGAGGAACTGCTTGTAAACAACCAGGAAATAAATAAATATAAAAAAGCGTTAGGATCAAGTTATACACTTAGGATCTTTACAAAATATTTTAATGTGCTTATGGAAACTCGGATCTCAGTGGGAAGATCTTAAAGTTCAACGAACTGGTTGCGAAGAATTGAAAAGCTTGATTAACGAAAAACTGCAATAAAAATATTATAAAAGAGAGTCTTTTATTATGCACGCATAATAGTGATTAGGTGTGGCACAAGACCGAAAATATGGGACACCCAGTGTCGTGGACCCGGTTAAAGGTCCAGCAAGAATAATACAAAAACAACTAAAATAGGAAATAACGAATACATACTAAACATGGGAAAATACAATACTTGGAACCTTGTTAGTAGAACGATAATACGGGTTAGTGTGTAATACTATGATTCGACCCTCGAACTGGGACTCGTAAAGGTCGTTAAGGTAGCAGTGTTCGTAGACGACTCTCAGCTGAGTTCAGGGCGCTCTCTCAGGGTATCTGCGCTATCTGCTCAGGCTATCTCCAAGCTACTCATTCTCACCTCTTGTGAGGGGAGGTATATGTAATGGTTGGAAGAGTTCATTCCGTTGGATGGGTGATGCCGCCATGACACCCAGTGAGGATCGAACTTACTACTCAGTTATAATGATTCTAGCGAGACAAGCTTACTAACCATTACACAACCTCGAAGTGTTCATACGCATGACCTTATGAAACATTTTTTTTTATTCTTGCTATAAGAGAATGTAATATTAAAATATTTTATTTCATTTATTTAAATATTTTTATTGATTTACTGAAACTCATAAAGGTGTAAAGTCTTCGTTCCATGACAGCCTATGTATTTTGATGTTTCGTATTAAGAAATCTTTTGTTACAAAATAGCTTTTATTCCTTTAACGCAAGTCACATGTTCAGTTTTGCCCGACTTCATGTCTATTCTTATAACTCAAGTAATATATGAAGCATGGTAAGTTTTCACCAAAGAGTAATTTTTCATGTTTTTTTTTATATAACTGATCAAGAGAAATATGGCTTGAAGCCAAGGTCGTTATGGAGACGTTTAAATCAAATATGGGCACTGTTTTTATCATTATCTCTTTTTATTGCTCCTTTCAAATAGAAATGCCGTCTGACAGAATCCAGAATTACATGGCACATATAAATATTACAAATACAACCTCAAGGTTGTTCGATAAGCATCAATGTTTCATTAAATATTTAAATATTGAATATTTAATAATGAAAGTAAATGTCCTTCAACACTCATATTTACAATTCGCACGAAAAAGTTCCATAGCCTTCAAACAAAACTGCTTGTTTACATCTACAGACTTAGAAAGGCAGTCAGTCAGTTATGTGACATACATGATACACGCTTTGGGCGATCATGTCTCGAAAGAGACATGAATGACTGACTGAGCAGAAGATTATCCCGCAGTAGGTTGTCATTGCTTTCTACGGTAGACTGATTGTCAGCCAAAGCTAAAGAACCCAGTCTGTTCTATTATTTAACCCATAACTGAAGAGAAGAGACGGATTAATACCTTTCCCAAGGGTATTTGCACGTATGTGAATGCAAAGAATTCAACTGAAATTCGAACTCGACTCCCCGATTTGTCGTTCCATTGCACCACAACGCACACCCCAACAGACTTAGAAAGGATTGCCTGAATTTAACTGTGTTTTATGGGTAATTTATCATTACAAATCTGTACTCACCGCAGAGTGTCTTTAAAATGTTTAAGCGAACCATTATGCCAACGGCTAAAATTTATTAAACAGGTCAAAATTTTTATTCAGTTCGGTGCCCTGATTCGTATTTTAAAAAATCCTATCGAAAATTATTGCTTGTAACATACTGAAAATGAAAACCCAATAAAAGCCAGCCAGAGAAATCATTTTGGCTCAAAACAGGATATACAATATCAGCCCAATTTTGAAATAAAAATTAAAACTATTTTTCAGGCAATGAAAAGCTTGAAAAAGAAATTTAAATAAACACATGTATATGAGATACTTTTTGGGAAGCCTATTTGATAAAAAGTTCACTTAACTGCATAAACAGAGGCATGCAGTTAACTCGATTGTTAACACGTCGTTTTGCCCGCACCGAGGCGTTTCTTTTTTCTCAACATGGGAAAGGGGAACCTGGTGTCAGAGGAAACTGTTTTATATAATATTTGAGTAACAAATAATTTTTTTCAATTCGACTTTTCTTGTTGCTATTTATTAACCATCACAGACAATCGCTTCTAACCCCCATTAGCATGTATCAGGATAGTCTCTATGAAAGCAAAACACTGCGCCTCCTCGGCTTAACTCTCACAACGGACCTCAAGTGGAATGACTATATAGAATCCAAATCTAAATCCGCCGCTAAGAAGGTCGGTTCTCTGTGTAGAGCCAGGAAGTTTTTTTTCCCGTCTGAAACAATCATGCTACATATATAAATCTACCATCCGCCCGTGCATTGAATACTGCTGTCATATCTGTTTGGGTGTTCCTGCTACCCACCTAGGGGTCCTTGACAAGATCCAACGGAGAATCAGTAACGTGAACGATCCCGACTTGGTAGCTCAGATACAGTCACTTTCTCACCGGCGCAATGTGGCTTCCCTGTGTATCTTCTACAAATACTTTCACGGCTTCTGCTCCGATGAACTTAGCTCACTGGTACTCCCTATATATGAATTAACTTGAGCCACAAGATTAGCAACTAGGTCCTACCCTTTTACTGTGAAACCAATAAAATGTAAACGCAAATTCTACTCCAACAGCTTCTTTTCTCGCACTTCCCGCATGTGCAATTCCCTTCCGTTTGCTTGCTTCTCCGACAGCTACAATCTCCAAGAATTTAAATGTAAAGTCAATAGTCATCTTCTATCTCACTAACTTGCATCCTCTCTCTCATGCTCTTTTCTCCATCCACTCCACGCTCATCAGTATTCTCATCCTTCTCTTACCCACTTCCTGATACCCCCTATAACATGTCACTTTCTCATAACTTTCCTCTTATGTAACCCCCTGCAAAACAGTGGCAGTAAAATGCCTTGCTTGGAGCGATATGATTTTTTTTTAAAATTCCAAATCGACTGAACGTACACTTAAAAGTTTCTGATTTCAAGGACTTTAGGTTTAACAGTCGAATTAATACAAAAGTATATTTTTTATGCACAAAAGAAAGGAATATTCACACACATGTTTCTCTTTATCTTGCTTAAAAATTGAAAGCGAATAACGTTATGTAGATAAATCTCTTATTTGTTATTTAGTCGATGTAACTTTTTCCTTCTGTCTTTTCCATCCAAATAAACTTATACAACAAAAGTTTTAACTCAACATGGCGTATTTCACAAATTTAGCTCATGTACGACAAGCACTCAAAAGCTTTGGCATTATCCATCTAAAATCCTCAGCTCACTTAAAACTTTGTAACTATCCCACTTTAATAGAAATTTATTGAAAATAATGATTTAAAGTACTCATTAGTCAGGAATAAATGCAAGCAAATACAGAACTGTATAAGTGAACTGTTAATGATTTTTTTTCTGCAGGAAAACCACCGACGATTTCAGTTCGGTCCGGAAGCAGACGCCTGTGCACAACCGCTATGTAATGTAACAACAATCGGCCACTTCTTTCGGGGGGGGGGAGAGAAAAAAAAGACTACGCTTCACAGATGTCCATTTCATGCCAATACATTATTAGCCTGTAATGACTTCTGCTGGTTGCCAAGTCTACTGTTGAAGCTAAGTACCTAAAATACATCTTTTATACTGAAATCCACTGTAATATTTTTAATGTGAAAAATGAACTTTTTCAATTTGTTTTGATCATTTTGGAAACCTTGTTTGTATGAAATTTAACTGAACTCTTGATTTATATTTAATCATTTTGAAAACCTTGTTTCGATAGAATTCAACTTAATAATTTTGTGTGAAAATGAATTTTAGAAATGTACTTACTGCTTGATATTTTAATATGAACATTTTCTCTCTTTATCAGATCTATAAACTTTTAATGTGTGATTACTTGTCTTGAAATAAGCTACTGATAATTACGACTGTGTAAAGTTGTAACTAAATTATTTAAAATATACACACGTGTTTCCTCGTCATTATACGCTACTGACGCCCCCTCTTGCTTCAACTTCAGAACACGAACACAAAATTACAACCCACTCACTCACTCAATTATATTATAGGAGTTATGGGAAATGCTTAATTTCCCCAACACTATATTTTTTAGGCACCCAAATGAATGACGAAACTTGCTTTTAGAATAACAACAAAGAATGGTTTATTACATAGTAAACGTACAAGGTTGGTAGTATGTAAGTGTCCATGGTGGAGCTAGCAGCAGATAGTATGTAAGTGTCCATGGTGAAGCTAGCAGCAGCGTCTTCCGCGAAAGCATTCCATGGGGAATCAGTGGCAGCGATGTGAGAGAGGCGTCCGTTACTGCCGCGGGCTCATGGATCTCTGCTTTTCTCCGTTCTACAAACAGCACTAGGAAAAATAGTTCTAGAGAGGAATCAATGCGCTCCGCCCGTTGCTTGGTCAGTTAGTGACCGAATCTCCGGTCGGGGGCACTGATTCGCGAAGGGAAATAGGTCTGTGGCTGCTACATCACCCCCTGCTTAGGCGGAAAGCCGACAGAGAAATAGATAGCGGCCATAAAACAAAGAAGGGTACAATTTATATATAAACAGTTTTACAGAGCTTTTTGGGCCAATGTACTCGTCGACCACTGCGTGTGGTGGTGACATAGTTGTCTGTTGGCATCGTATTTTTTTCCACGGGTGTAAAGATATGTTCATGTATGTAAGTAGGGGGAATATGTGGCTCTTGTGTGTTTGTGTTAAGAAAGACTCTTTTCATCCTGTCAATAGATACAGTTTCTTTTTTGCCACTAATGTCAAGAGTGAGAAGTTTGTCAGTGCGTGAAAGCACGCGGCAAGGGCCAGTGTAAGGTGGAGTGAGAGGGGCTTTGACAGCGTCCCTTCTTAGAAAAACGTGAGTCCATGAAGAAATATCTTTTGGGACTGATGATTTGATGGTCTGTTCCCTAGGGTGCATTGGTGGGAGATTACCAAAATAAGATTGCAGTCTGTTTATATACAAGGCAGGATCTGTTCCTGTTAAATCTATAGGGTTCAACATCTGACCTGGTAATGATAGAGGTACTCCATAGACAAGTTCTGCTGGAGAGTATCCTAGGTCCTCTTTGATAGCTGCACGACAGCCAAGAAGGACAACAGGTACATATTCGCTCCATCGCTGTTGGTCAGGATAGGCACGTAATGCGGCCTTTAATTGGCGATGAAAGCGTTCTATCATCCTGTTAGAAGCAGGGTGATAGCTCGTAGTTCGAATTCGATTGATCCCTAACATTCTGGAAAGTTTCTGGAATATGTGGGATTCAAATTGTCTGCCACGGTCAGTGGTAATTGTTGTAGGAACTCCGTAACGCGTTATCCAGCCTGATATAAGGGCTTGCGCTACGGATTCAGCTGAAATGTCCTTTAGGGGAATAGCTTCGGGCCACCGTGTAAAGCGATCTATACAGGTCAGGAGGTAAGTAAATCCCTGACTGACCGGTCATGGTCCATCCAGATCAATATGGATATGGCTGAACCGAGCGTCTGGGGTGCTGAATGTTCCGAGGGGTGCACGGATATGTTTGTGCACCTTTGATTTTTGGCAGGATACGCAAGAACGTGTCCAGGCAGTGATATCACGCCTCATGTTTGGCCAGAAAAATCTAGCTGCAATCAGCTTCACTGTGGCTTTGGGTCCGGGGTGTGCCAATTGGTGTAGTGTGTCAAAAACAACCCTACGATGTGTCATCGGAACAAAAGGTCGAGGTGCGTTTGTTGAGGTGTCACAGATGATCTGCGTGTCTGCAGTAGGCACTGGTAGGTATGCGAACTTGCAAGTTGCAAATTCAGGTGACGATAGATCAAAGGTGTCCAGGCGTGGTTGGTCAAAGGCCATCTGTCGTAAGTCGATATCTGAAGGTGAGAACAGTGAATTAATGGGAAGGCGAGACAAGGCGTCTGCCGCGGCATTCTGTTCACCAGAGATATGTCGGATATCGTTTGTAAATTGCGAAACAAAATCCAAGTGGCGAGTTTCGCGAGGAGAATATCTGTCCGGCTTTGAGCGCAGAGCGAAAGTAAGCGGACGGTGATCGGTGTAGATCACAAATTGTCGGCCCTCTAGTGAATGCTGGAAGTGTTTCACTGCGAGGTACATTGCCAGGAGTTCACGGCCAAACGTGCTGTAACGTTGTTCTGCCGGTTTCAGCTGTCTCGAAAAATAAGCGAGAGGTTGTAGCTGTTGTTCGTGTTGCTGT
Organism: Ascarosepion bandense; assembly: GCA_037127315.1. Classification (NCBI taxonomy): domain Eukaryota; kingdom Metazoa; phylum Mollusca; class Cephalopoda; order Sepiida; family Sepiidae; genus Ascarosepion; species Ascarosepion bandense. Next base: position 1,755,005 of record JBBBDQ010001311.1, read on the forward strand.
TGCAAAACTGCACCTACAGCTGTGCCCGATGCATCAACGACTAATGAAAACTGGGAGTCGGGTACAGGATGTGCAAGTAGCGATGTTGTCGCTAATTTCTTCTTCACTTCGTTAAAGGCTTTTAGCTGTATGTCATTCAACGAAATCTGCTCATTTTTCTTTTTCCTGTTACGTAACATGTCAGACAGAGGAGACAGGAGATCCGCACAGTGTGGGATGAAACGTCTGTAATAGTTAAGCAGACCGAGAAAGTGCCTCAGTTGGCGAAGTGAAGTGGGTGGTTGAAGGTCTTGTAGAGCCTTCACTTTTTCAGGTAAGGGAGATATCCCTTCGGGGCTTATAATGTGTCCCAAGAAAGTTAGCGACGAAGCACCGAAAACACATTTACCAGGATTAATCCTCACCTGGTACTTTTGAAACCGTTCGAACAGTAGGCGGAGGTGAGTAACATGTTCCTCAGATGAGGCACTTGCTACGAGGATGTCATCTATATAATTATAGATGAAGTCCAAATCACGCACTACTTCGTCCATGAAGCGTTGGAAGGTACTAGCCGCGTTTCGCAAACCAAAAGGCATAGTTAAAAATTCAAACGCTCCAAATGGAGTAGTTACTGCAGTTTTGGGTATGTCGTCTGGGTTCACTGGTATCTGATGGTAAGCCTTAACGAGGTCTAGTTTGGAGAAGGTCTTACAACCATGCAGGGATGAAGCGAAGTCTTGTATATGTGGGATTGGGTAACGATCAGGTACCGTAATGGCATTTAGTCGTCGATAGTCCCCAGTCGGACCCCAATCTCCAGAACGCTTTGGAACCATATGCAAAGGGGAAGCCCATGGACTGGACGAGGGGCGTATAATTCCCAGCTGCAGCATATGGTTAAATTCTGCCTTCGCCGCCTTTAGTTTATCAGCAGGGAGGCGGCGAGGGCGTGAGAACACCGGAGCGCCTGTGGTCTGGATGTGGTGTTTTGTAGAGTGAGTTGATTTGCTCACAACGAAATTTAAGTTAGTTAACTCTAGGTAAGAGCGTAGTAATGTTTGGTATGGGTCGTCAGTGGCGGCAATGAAAAATACCGGGCTGATAGGTGAGATATTTGCCTTAAAACCCATGACGGAAAGTTCCGTATTGCCGTCAATAAGTCGTCGCTTGCGCATATCCACTAAAAGGTTGAAGTGGTGCAGAAAGTCCGAGCCTAGAATGGGGTATGGTAAATCAGCTACAGTAAAAATCCATGTAAAGTCTCTCCGTAATTCCAAGTCCAGAGAACGAGAAATTTGACCGTACGTGGGAATAGGGGAGTGATTTACCGCTTGCAGTGTGATGGGCGACAATGGCGGCTTCTCAGTGAGGAGTTTCAGTGGCCAGATACTGCAAGCTGCTCCTGTGTCAACCAAACAACGTGCTTGGGACCTGGAGTCAGTGATAAAATAGGCACGGTTGTTACATATATCTTGTGGAGAGTGTGCCGTGCTCAGCTCTCCAGATTTAAGTTTCCCTGGTTTGAAAAGGAGCAGGGCATTTTGCACCTCCGAGCCTTAGCGCCAAAGCAACTGTGATAATAGCATAGTCCTGGCTTGCTTGAATGGCGGCGGTGGTGTGGGGATGGCGAACGACTTTTATGTCGACGTCTAGGCGGTTGTGAATTGATTACGGTTAATTTACTTACTTCATTGGTAAGCTGCACTAAAGCTTTGAGTATCGCCACTTTTGTGGCACCTTCGCTTGTGTTCCAAGCAGCAGAGAGGGTAGAGACTTCAGCCTTTGGCTGAGGAATGGACGCGGTAATAGGCCCCTTGGTGAATTCCATCACTTTATCTGCAGAGGACGCTATTACGTCTACAGAGCTTTTCTCTGCCATGGGTGCCAGAATTGCCTTTACTTGAGGGGCAATCTTGAGAAGAAAAGTTGCTTTATAATGGCACTATCAGCAGGGACATCTGCCAGCTCTCTCATTCTGCGGAGCAATTCGCTTGACATGCAGTCTCCCAACAGATCGTCATTAACTAAAGTTTGGAACCGCTTTTCCGCTGATAGCGACGCCCGGAGCAGAACTTCCCGCTTAATACTGTCATAAGTAGCATTAAGGGGGGTGTCAGTTATCAAATCTTTGACAACTGGTGTCAATGACGCGGGAAATGCACTAAATAAAATAGGCAATTGCCGCTGCTCCACGACGTTGTTCGCTATAAAATATGACTCGAGTTGGGCAAACCAAACTCGAACGTCGCCAGCGAAAGCAGGTAAAGTAGTCGCCATTTTCTTTTTAATATATAGCGTGACGACAGACCACCAAAAAGAAAAAATATATCAAAGAAACACGTCTCAATGAGAAAGAAACGAAAGGGAAAACATTTCGAAAGACACAAGAAAATAGTGATATTCGTGTTACACGAGAGAAAGGTGCTGCTTTAAGGTTCCTTAGTAAGGGAGATAACTGTCAGTTTCAAGGCCTGTCTAAAAACACAAGTTGGAATTAAAGATGGCGTCGCCCAATCACCATTTAGGCGGGAAAGTTAGATGTTAAGGAAGGAGGCGCTCTTTTAGCTTTAACTTTCGAAAAAATAAAATGTAAAAGTGTATTACTCACTTGTATTTTTTTTTTGTTATTGCAATAAAAATATATATATTTTTTTTGTACCACGTGGTCAGTTGAAAAGAGCAGAGTAGTAAGTTTCTTTTTTTTTTTTTAAACTTTCTTTGAACAAAATGTAATTTTCGTTATGCTTGCTTGAGTTGGTGTTTTTCTTGTGTACGGGCTGAAAAGAAGATACTTCCTCGTCGGAAAGTTTTTTGTGGTTTTTGTTGTGAAGGCACGTGTTCAAAAAAATGTTATTTGAGTAAAGGGAGAATCTTTTATCTTCCTATTTGACCACTTGGGAATGGGCGTCGGTATGTCTAGCAAAACGAAAGATGATATCTCTGTTTAGAAAGATTGTTTTACTGAGGGCAAAAATTTTTGCCAATGTCTTCTCAGCCGACGAATGAATTTAACGCACACGTGTGTCACAAACAAAATTCGTGGGTGGTTGTATTTTTTTTTTTAGGTTCTTTGAGTCAGGAAGCTTTTTCTCTCTCTCCTTTTAACACTGCTTGTACTGTTGTCCGAAAGTGGAGGCCGAGTTTCGTGTTGTTATTTTTTTTTAAATTTGTTTCGCCATCCTAAGCTGCCATTCGGGGTCACCATTTTATAGGGTTATGGGAAATGCTTAATTTCCCCAACACTATATTTTTTAGGCACCCAAATGAATGACGAAACTTGCTTTTAGAATAACAACAAAGAATGGTTTATTACATAGTAAACGTACAAGGTTGGTAGTATGTAAGTGTCCATGGTGAAGCTAGCAGCAGATAGTACGTAAGTGTCCATGGTGGAGCTAGCAGCAGATAGTATGTAAGTGTCCATGGTGAAGCTAGCAGCAGCGTCTTCCGCGAAAGCATTCCATGGGGAATCAGTGGCAGCGATGTGAGAGAGGCGTCCGTTACTGCCGCGGGCTCATGGATCTCTGCTTTTCTCCGTTCTACAAACAGCACTAGGAAAAATAGTTCTAGAGAGGAATCAATGCGCTCCGCCCGTTGCTTGGTCAGTTAGTGACCGAATCTCCGGTCGGGGGCACTGATTCGCGAAGGGAAATAGGTCTGTGGCTGCTACAATATATTCACTCAATATTATATTCACTTTAAGCAACAAAACATTTAACCTTTTTCAAGACATATCCTTTGAACTCATTTAAAACAACTTTTTTCAACAAACTGTTTTGTTTACATGCAACAGTAAAACAGTAAAAAGGAGAGAAATTATTCACACATCTTTGCATTTGTAAAACATTTTCATTCCCTATTAACTCTCTCCACATCTAATATCATTTTTACATCTTGTATATTTCACGATATAAATTTTATCTGTTTTTGTTACTAAATATCATTAAATTATTTGTTTATTATTAATTTCTTGCTGCTCGTTGTTAATTGCCAAATATTTAAAATCAATTATGTGGTGAATAAAAGCCGTATTCCTTACACTTTGCTTTCAACCTATTCTTGCGTCGCCATTCGTGGCCTCCAATAATATCCTTTTTTTTAATGTCTCTTCTTTCTTGATAATGAAGATAAAAATGTAAACAATAAATGTAACTGCAAACTAGCATTAATTTCGCTTCATTGCTGATATCGATTGACAGGTTCAAGTTTCAATCTGGAGTGAATAAAATATTCATACATTCTTGTGATTACGTTTATGTTTGCAGTGAATATTTTCACAACATATCCATCACAATTTTCATCAGTCATCATTTGCTTGCATAATTTTCTGACGATTTTTCTGTATAAACTGAGTGAAAATTAATAAACAAAATCTAACACCAGGAAACCCTGCAGCAGAATTCCCTATTACTTCAGACCGAGGCTGATTTTTCTCTTTTCTTCTCAAAAGTATTTTTCCTTATCTGACTCTAAAGAGTCTATAAGAGGTTGATCTAAATAAACCAACAACCACAAATCAGTGCAGAAATACGTTATTTCTAACCAATCAGTGTTCACTATGTCAAGCTTGCTTTAGGATACCATCAACTAAAATATATTAAGGATCTGAAATCAAATAAACAATCGATTTATGTCATTTACAAGAATCCATTCCAAACTTGGGTCATTTACTACTACTTACAACGCGTTCTGCTGTACATTTTAACCATCTATATATCCAACTCAACAGTACTGTGAATATGCTAATCATAATAATGATATACCACCTCTTATATCACGGGTAAAATATTCTTTGATCTCAGAAATTCCTGATATGAAAAAAAGAATTTTTTTTTTTTTACAAATGAATTGTCTTTTGGTTAGGAGTATAGGAATGAGTTAATAAAAAAACTTTTTTCTCATATATATATATATAGTCATCCGCAGACAGATCTGTTTCGCAGCTTATCAGTACGGTTAGACTCCGATTGCTTTTTAACCCAAGATTGAAACCCGACCGCATTGGCGTCAGTCGGCGATTCTACCTCTGGGCCATGGGCGCACGGTAGAAGAAGGCAGACTTTTTAGCGTCTATATTATCATTATACACGCCCAAAAGCCAGTGTGCTCTAATTCATTACTGAATTAGCGATGCGTACACGCCAGAGTAGCTACTGTTTTTCAAAGTCTACCATTCTTCCAGAGTGCTCAATCAGGGTGCACATTATATATATATATATATATATTAAATAGTTATTCGTTAGCGTCAAATTAGACAAGTAAACACTTGTACTAAAAAATGTTCAATATACATTTAAAGAAAGAATAAAGATTTAACATGCTGAGCTTTTAAATATCAAAATTAAAAAGATCAACCAATTAGGTTCGTTCGATAACATTTCCAGAATAAATTAAGTTAAATGAAGTCATGTCCGTATGCATACACATTAAAAGTACATTTTGGGTTCATACAAACCCGGATGAAAGTATGTATAATCTATTTATCCCCACCTATTTCGCTACTGTTTACTTACTCCACCCTTTATATTAAACTTCCTGCTGTGCATATAAGCATGGTTGAAAACCAATGTGAATTCTTTAAGAATTTATTTATTTTTATATTTCGGATAATCATCCGCGTTTTTGCGGTATAAATCTAAATCTATCTAAATCTAAATTTATTTGTAAATGGAATTTTGTCTGTGTGTGTGTGTATGTGTGTGCGTCCGTTACCTATAGACTCCGAAACGGCTGAACCGATTTTCTTGAAAATTTACACAGTTGTACTACAAGCGTCTGCGAGTGTTCTTAGCTAGGTTTTGTGTCGAGGTACCCACGATAAATATCGAAAATCAATAATAGAAAAAATCGGGTTATAGAAGGAGTGGTTCGATTTTAATCAACTTTGATACACTCATAGACAAAGACATAAGAAACGATATTCAGAAGTTTCAAAGTTGCAGTTCTTACAATAGTGCAGAAAATCGATAATATATATATATATATATATATATATATATATATATATATATATATATATATATATAAAAGGCAAGATGTTTGTGTGTGTGCCTGTTTATCTGTCTGTATGTCTGTCTGTATGTCCTTTATACAAATCCACAATTTTTATCCGATCCTCACCAAACTTCATAAAAATATTCTTTAGTCTGAATCTGAGCTCCAGGACCATGGATTAGTTTTAAAGCTTTCATTACACCCGAGCAACGTCGGGCTATACTGATAGTTTAAATATAAATTGATCAATGTCTGAGTACTTTCGGGTATTATAAAAGAATTTTGACGTTTTTTTTGTTGTGCGTGTGTGTGTGTGTGTGTGTGTGTGTGTGTGTGTGTGTGTGTGTGTGTGTATGTGTGTGCTATGTTAATTACTCCATTTTTAACCATCTTATTTCCAAGTTTTTACATGACTGTCCGTGTCTCTAGGCATCTTGATAAAAATGTTTTGTCCTTTACAGATCAACGGAGATGAGTGTGTGTGTGTGTGTGAGTGAGAGAGAGCAAGTGAAGACTTGGAGTCAACTAGTCTCCCTTAACAACCTTACTATCTAAACAATTGTAACAGTAATAAAGCTCACGCACACATTTAATTTCTCAAAAGCAAGGAACTCAAGTTTTAAGAAATTACAAAGTTTAATTTGAGATTTTAGCCAATCTGAATAATGTTTGCTCGAATCAAGCAAAATTTTGATGGATCCACATTGAATAAACAACTAAAATAGATCAATAGGATATGTTGAAATATCTTTCAACACTTGATGAAATAATGGATATTTGATTATCACATGGTGTAGCTACATTAAAGCTAACAGACGTAATGAAATTTGGCTAACCCTAACCTTTTATCCGATTAGGGAAATAACATCCGGAACCTCACTTGGACAAAATATGAAGTTCTATGATAGCAGCGGTGAAATAACAAAAGGACACTTGTGGTCACGGGCAATGAAATCTATTTAAATGGTCAATGGCTATCAATATCAAAACGACAGCGTGCACATCTAGATTCAACTTCAGGGAAGAGGAAGAAGAGGAAAGATGACTGAAAGATCAGTCGTGATGGCGGTGCCATTCTGAATTCTCTTTTGGTTAACCAATAATAAAAAATAACTATGATTTGAAAAGATGTAAAATGATATCTTTTATTTATGATACTACTAGCAGTATAGTCCGGCGTTGCTCGGGTGTAATGAAAGCTTTAAAACTAATCCATGGTTCTGGAGCTCAGACTCTTTGGACGTTGGCACAAAAGACTAAAAAGTTTCCAGTTAAAGCGAAACCGTAGACTGAAAGAAAAATGAATGGATGTAAGTCAAATTTTGATTTCCTGGTATCGATTTATACATATATATATTATCGATTTTCTGCACTATTTTAAGAACTGCAACCTTGAAACTTCTGAATATCGTTTCTTATGTCTTTATCTATGAGTGTATCAAATTTGATTAAAATCGGACCACTCCTTCTATAACCCGATTTTTTCGATAATCGATTTTCGATATTTATCGGGGGTACCTCGACACAAAACCTAGCTAAGAACACTCGCAGACGCTTCTAGCACAACTGTGTAAATTTTCAAGAAAATCGGTTCAGCCGTTTTGGAGTTTATAGGTAACGGATACACAAACACACACACACACACACACACACACACACACACACACACAGACAAAGTTCCATTTATAAATAAGTTTAAATTTGATGAAATAAACACCCCTCCAAATAAACAAATAAAACAAAACAACAACAGCGGTAAAATGAGAGTGTGTGAAAAAGAGTGTACTTTATACGGCTGACTGCTTGTTGGCTATCCGTTTGGGTTTGTCGCGTTGATGTTGGAGGTTGTCTTAAGGGGCTAACGGTTGGACGGGCAGCAGCCATGCTCTCTCGTAGCCTCTATGGTTAGCGCGTGTTTGTCAAGTGTCTCTCGGTATTTACTCGAGCCAAAAATTCCCCGTAGAACGTGAAAACGCGAGGTCGGACTCTTGTCTATTTACACCAGACAAGACTTTGCTCTTCGGCAAAGCTTCATCTGTGTTCCTCTCTGCTCGAAGGCGTTGAGTTCGACAAAGTCAGACCTTCCACTCTAGTGTCAAGTATACCTCAATATTTATCTACCCCCCCCCCCCCCCACACCACCACCACGTTGGCGGGAATGCGGTACAAGGCTATTTTAAAGTGGTGTCACCGTGCTCTAAGGCTCGGCCAAAAAAATCCCATAGACCCCGCATAAAGCAGAGTCAGGGTTGCTGCCAATTTTCATCAGACGAGACTCTACCCTTCAGCGGAGCCCCATCTGGATTCCCCAGGCAGTTAGGAAGACAGTTACCAACCAGTCCGAGCCGAGACTAGTGGCTCTCTACCCGAAAGCAGATACACCGACAATCAGAGCGATGCTAAGTGTTTCGCTCTGTGCCTAGCTTCTCTTATTGCCTATATAAGGAAAACCCACGGACGCAGTTGTAGACACTTGTAAACAAGCGAGAGTCATGTCGATAATGGCCGGCACTCTGATATGTTTGTGTTTGATTTAAAATTTGTTTTGAATAGAGTATGGCGTGTATGAGACTTAAACGAAAATTGGTGTGTACTTAGAAATATATGGTTTCTGATAATTGTATAAATTTTGCCTTAATTCGTTATCATTAATATATATTAATTAGGTGTAAACTGTGTTTTAGTGCATTTTTTGTCAGGTAAAATGTGTTTTCTGCTACACTTTTACATCAAATTCTATTTCATGTAGACATTTTAAGATTATCTATGATTTTCATTATATTAATATTAAAAATAGAACAAAAATGTCGCTACAGTAAGCAAGTAAAGGGCAATTATCTGACTTTGGTTGAGACAAAACCACGAAAGTCACGAAGAAACTGCTTGTTGTATTCATATGACATAATTTATCTGTGTAGGATAAATTAGTGACAAGGATGTATATATCAGTATAAAAAAATCTCTTTGAAAACAATACATGTTTGTAATTCCTTTCAGCTATTCTGTTCTCTCCGTTGTATTAAAGGTTTGATACATTATGGATCTGCGTTGTGGTGTAGGATGTGCGTTGTGGTGCAGTGGATATCGACTCGGAACGACAAATCGGGGAGCCGAGTTCGAATTCCAGTTAAATTACTTGCATTCACTTATGCACAAATACCCTTGGGAAAGGTATTGATTCGTATTTTCCCTCCAGTTCTGGGTTAAACAATAGGACAGATTGGGTTCTATAACCTTGGCTGGCAACCAGTCTACCGCAGAAAGCAATGGCAAACTACTGCGGGATAATCTTCTGTTCAGTCAGTCATGTCTCTTTCGAGACATGATCGCCCGATTTCTTATTCAGAGCCGATATCTACTGCACCACAACGAACATTCTCAATCGCGGATATACTAATGCCTATAATGGGGAGATGAAAATTGGAAATATTCCTTCTTTCCTAGCGTCCCCATTATTACGATGTACCGTTTTTTGCTGTGTTACATTAACAAAGTGTTATAGTGGAACATCCTGCCATCCCCGAGAATGGAATTCTCTAGACTATAAAGGACGGTGACAAGCGGTACGAGGGAGATGCCAACGTCTTAGGCAAAGGCATTCTCTATTTGATTGTGTATTCCGCTTCTACTCTTTGATTGCTTATCTGTATCTTATTGTTAATTGTACGTTAGTACAATAAATCCGTTATATCCTATTCCTGTGTCGAGTACCATTCTTCCACTAATATTCCTTTCCGGGATATATAACAAAGACACCCACAAACAGAAATCATATCTTGTTAATATAAATCACCATTGATCTAATGATTCAATTCAAGTCTATTTGGCAGCTTTTTTTTTTTTTTTTTTTTTATAAAACTGGGATTTTTAAAAAAATGAGATGAATCAATGTTACTCACGCGCTGGTTGGAATATTTGCAGCTGCGCCTCGGTTGAACCAGAACTTTTTCAAAGCCGCATCGGTGGTATGATGGAATCTTGCACCAAGTCCAGTCTCTGTTGGTTTAATCAACGGGATGTAACCAGTATAACCTGGAATCGGTGGTTCAATGATGGGGCGTCGAGCATCTAAGAATCGGAGGAAAAATATATATTCGTCATTACAATGAAACGAAAAGAAATCCAAATATTCGAAAACTAATTATTTATTACATTTATGTTTTATTGAATTTTTCTTTTGCGAGTAATGATTTTTCACAATTAATACTGATATTAACAAATGTTGGTAAAACTTTCAAAGTATATCTAATTTTATATAATCTCAGCTTATAATATCTGTTTTTATTAGAAATATTTACAAGAAATTGTGTGAGTTTTTTTTCTGCAGCGCGAGGATTGTTCAACATATTTTAAATGAATATATACAATAGTATAGTTACTGATATTTATTTTTCTAATTTCAGGGATATAAAGATTGCCATGAGTCGTAAACGGAAGAAGATATTGAAAACGTTGGAAATTATGTAGAAGTTGAACAGAGATCAGAGAACAATCAAAAGAGAAATTGAAAACATTGATAATAACAAGAAAACAATTGGTTATAAGAATGGTGCACAAAATTAAAAGTGGGGATAAGCAAGAAAATTGGATTTATCAGTAGGAAAATTTTTGAAATCTGATGAAGCGAAACAAGAATAAAATATATAGAATATTAAGAAGGTTTGCTAAAGGCATAAAAGCAAGAAAATTCATACGTTTAAGTAAATATTATAAACAGACGCGTGCTAATTGGATGGAGAAGTACAAACCGATTCCTCAACAGTAATTTTAACAATGAATGTTCAACCATATTAGATGGACCTGATGGCTGGATCCTTTATAGAAGTAATTAACCAACACAACTTAGAAAACAACAGGGAGGAGTTGGAGTAATGTTTTCTGGTGTATAATGCAGATATTATATTATTCAATTATAGACTCATGACTGTGTTACGATATATGCAGAGAATTATTGAAACTTCTTAGATATGGCATTTTTTCAATGGTACAAGTCACAAGTAGAAAATTTTAAGCTAAAGAGTCCATTTATGCAGAACACTGCTTCTTCACATTCTAAAAAGTTGACTGTTGTTCACCTTGCCTAAAAAGGTTTCAAAGACACCAAGTTAATGGAATGGTTCTCAGTCTCTACAGACATTAACCCAATAGAAAAATTGTGTTCGATCATTAAAAGAGATGTTGATGAGAACTGAAAACAAAATTCAGGCAACGAATGACTTTGAAGAACTACAAAATCTGCCAAAAGCAATAGTTTCAAGTAGAAACTAGAAAAATTAACAAGATCCATGAGAAAAAGACTGCTGGGAATTATGACGAAGAAGCCAATATTGACTTGTATATTAAAATCTGTTATAATTTAATATCAAATAAAATGTTTTCAAAGTAAAGTTGGTAGTAATCAAACCTGATAAAACTTTAATAATATATTTAACTATCTAAATCTAAACTTATTTATAAATGGAACTTTGTCTGTGTGTGTGTGTGTGTGTCCGTTACCTACAGACTCCGAAACGGCTGAACCGATTTTCTTGAAAATTTACACAGTTGTACTAGAAGCGTCTGCGTGTGTTCTTAGCTAGGTTTTGTGTTGAGATACCCCTGATAAATATCGAAAATCGATAATCGAAAAAATCGGGTTATAGAAGGAGTGGTCCGATTTTAATCAAATTTGATACACTCATAGACAAAGACATAAGAAACGATATTCAGAAGTTTCAAGGTTGCAGTTCTTACAACAGAGTAGAAAATCGATAATATATATGTATATAAAAAGCAAGATGTGTGTGTGTGTGCGTGTTTGTTTATCTGCCTGTATATCTTTATTTTTTTCAGCCCTTTTATTTTAGTTTTTGCTTCGGGTTTGGCTCCAAGTAGGTATAATTGTAGTTCTTACTCTCAGCCATGATACCATTTGCTCAGAGGACTTATTTAGCCTTCAAAATTCAGTTTATGACGAAAAAAACTTATTTGATATCGATACCAAAATCAAAATTTGACTTACCTTCATTCATTTTTCTTTCAGTCTACGGTTTCGCTTTAACTGGAAACAACTATTGCTTTTTAGTCTTTCGTGCCAACGTCCAAAGAGTCTGAGCTCCAGGACCATTGATTAGTTGTAAAGCTTTCATTACATCCTAGCAACGCCGGGCTATACTGCTAGTCTTTATATGAGTAGTATATATTATAAGTTTTAACTCAGAATATTAGTTGTCCTTATTAAAAAATAACAGTTTGTTTTGTAGGTGTCATATTTTATTAGGAAAAACTAAGTATATCCTATATTTGTATTTATAAAGGATGTGCGAGTGGTGTAATGAATACAGGCACTGAATAGGAAATCGGAGAGACGAGTTCAAATTCCAGTCGAGTTCGTTACATTCACATATGCACAAATACTCTCTTCATCAAAGTAGGAATCCATCTATTTTATCTCCAAAACATTGTTACAATCCAAAATATGTTTTGGTTTAAATAGACCACAAAGAGTTGAGAAACCGTCAAAAGCAAATCAATTTATTTATAAAATCCATGGCAATTTTTATATACCTAAAATTAATAAAATAAATATCAATAAGTACAATCTTATATATTTATTTCTAATATGTTGAGCAGTATTCGGGTTTAATAATGTGCACCACCTAATAAGTTATTGCAAAATATTTGTATTATTGATGTTATAAACTGAAATTTACATGGTATATTTATTATATAAGTATAACCTGAACATTTTACTTCCATCAGTTGATTAAAAACAATTTATTAGTGAAAGTATTAACTTTAATAATAAAATTTGGCATAGTGTAATCTGTGATATCACGGGTAGGATTTAGTAAACAAACGCAAACATTAATTCACTTATATAATTACCGATTTAGTGAGACAGTAAATTCTACCTGTAGTGTGTGTCGAGAGGGATTTAAACCTTGGTTGTATTTTAATGCTGACTGCAGTTGAATTCTGGTATATGAGAGCAAGAGTTGAATATTTCTTGTTGCTGCCCACTGACTTTACCCTTACTTCACTACTTTATTATTCATTTAAGGAAACTAAAATATTCAGTCGACAAAGAAAATTTTTATATTCGATCACGAAAAATTTGTTTGAGTAAGTTTTAACAGTTTGGATATTGAGCAATTAAAATCATAAGAAAGGCAGTAGACTGACAGAATAGGGCAATTATAATGTAAATGCATTCTCCATGATCCTATTATAGAATGTACAGAATATAGTTTTACCATAACAAAGTACTATAAATGATTTACTAGAATAATGCACTGAAAATCATTACTTAAGGGATTGTCAGTGGTAAGAAATGAATATAAACATTACTGATAGACTGAAGTATAATGTAAATGTACTACTATAGTGGGTTATCCGTTCTAGTGAAGTGTAGTTGTGCGTTGAAACAGATTAACTGAATTTGGCCTTGTTAGTAGATAGCTTACTATAAGGCGGGTATAAAACAAGAAAATCAAATTGTGTATAAACAACATTTATATATACATATATATCAATTAAGGTTTTTTTTTACAAATAAAAGTAATGTCTTTTGGATGGGTTCAAAGGTCGTTAAAATGCTCATAGCAGTAAATGCCGAAAAGAGTTTAGGAGTGTCTTTGATGTTTCCGCTTTGTTGATTGGGTAAGTGGCTCAGGGAACAGCGAAGAAGAAGATGAGAGAGAAAGGACAGGCGAGCATGGTGTGATCGCTTGACGAGGTCAAGGGACGTGCTAATTATGCTAGCATTTTCTCAACAGACGATGCTTCCTGTGTCGGCTTTTTATTTCGTCTTTGTGGGTCCCAACAAATCATTTGGGAATTCACACCGGTATTTAATTCTGGGCTTCCCATTGGACGATAAACAAAATTCACGTCGGCTCGTGAAAAGGAATTTGATATTTATTAATGTTTGGTTTTCTGCCGGAACATCTGCATGGAGCCAGGTGCGCAAAGACCAGTTTTGTTCATTTGCTTTCTGGACCTCAGAGGGAAAACATCCGGTCCCTGGTATCACTACACCACTAATAGATTCTTTTTTATAAAAAGTATTGTAAATAAATTTATTACAGAAATGCATTATAAATAATGCAATGGTCATTGGTTTGATATTAACGCAAGTATTACTGATTGCTTGAATGTATATTTGTTGTTAACAGGCAATTTTAGTTTAAATGATAATGATCGGTGAAATCTTTAGATAATCATGTTTATCATGATGCTATTTATTTAAACTGGTTTTCGAGGAAGTCCTTGAAAATTCCTTCAACATGAAAAAAAAGGGTAAGTTTTGCGTATTTATCGAGAGCGGTGGTAAACGGTGTTTATAGGTTCATTAAATATGACTCCAGGAAAACCTTTGTCAGTGCAAAGGGGACGCCATATTTGGTTCGTGGGGTCCTAGTTGATGAACCTAAAAGCATCGTACACTTCCGCTCACGTAAATTCCAAAGCGGTATTGTCAACATTTACGTGGCATGTGCAGGCAGACCATATTGATGGTGTCGCGTATTATTTGCAAAGTCATTGATTTTATATTTTAAATCATTAAACACAAATGTTGTTTGGAAACTATTGTTATATTCTATGCAGGGAATATCACGAATGTTTCATGACTGAACACTTAATGAAGACTAGTGATTGAATTCAGTTTTGTTTGTCGGTGTCGTTTTCTACTTACACATAAGAATTAATGTCGTTTATTTTATACAATATAACAAGTATAGACAGGCAAAAAAATCTTTTGTGTCTGATCTCCAAATATGTGTCAAGACATTCAAAAGCATTAAAATATACTGCGTAAACATCTCTATTTTTGTTCCTCTACGTAAGCACATATATATGCTGAGAATAGTTATGAACAAAGCTAACAATACTCGAACTCACAATTAAAATGGCTCGCTCAGATCGACTACAATGACAACGATATTTTTATCATCGCCACTAAATTTACTACAAAAAAGATATCATTAACCCGGTATCATCAACACATTTGTACTGTTTATTTTACCGGGTCAGCGATTGTTATTTACACAAACCAGCATAGGCTGACACGAAACCTCAGGGGTAGGACATCTTGTAAGGATCAAAATCACGTGGCACGCAAGTCAAGATTTCTAACCACCACCTTACAGCGGTGTTTTTCAACTGGTGCACCCAGAAAGATAGCCAGTTGCGGCCCAATTTAACAACAGAGAAAATTAATGTGTAAAATGCTTATTTAAGGAAACTTCTTTTTTTCTTTTTTTTAATTTTAATTTAATGACCAAATTTACCTTATTAAAACTTAAAGTGCACCCAAGAGTTTTAGTTATTCTACAAGTGCACCTTGAAGTAAAAATAAAAATGTTGAAAAACACTTTTTCGAATTTCTAATATATATATATATATTAGATATTATATATATATATATAAATATATATTAGATATTATATATATATATATAAATATATACAGATATTATATATATATATATATATATATTAGATATTATATATATATATAAATATATATTAGATATTATATATATATATATAAATATATATTAGATATTATATATATATATAAATATATATTAGATATTATATATATATATATTAGATATTATATATATATATATTAGATATTATATATATATATAAATATATATTAGATATTATATATATATATATATATTAGGATATTATATATATATATATATATTAGATATTATATATATATATTAGATATATATATATATATATATATATATATATATATATATATATATATATATATATATATATATATATATATATATATATTATATATAAATATATATTAGATATTATATATAAATATATATTAGATATTATATATATATAAATATATATTAGATATTATATATATATAAATATATATTGGATATTATATATATATATATATTAGATATTATATATATATATATATTAGATATTATATATATATATATTAGAGAGAGAGAGAGAGAGAGAGAGAGAGAGAGAGAGAGAGAGAGAGAGAGAGAGAGAGAGAGAGAGAGAGAGAGAGAGAGAGAGAGAGAGAGAGAGAGAGAGAGAGAGAGAGAGAGAGAGAGAGAGAGAGAGAGAGAGAGAGAGAGAGAGAGAGAGAGAGAGAGAGAGAGAGAGAGAGAGAGAGAGAGAGAGAGAGAGAGAGAGAGAGAGAGAGAGAGAGAGAGAGAGAGAGATATTATATATATATATATATATATATATTATATATATATATATATATATATATATATATATATATATATATATATATATATATATATATATATATATATATATATATATATATATATATATATATATATATATATATATATTATATATATATATATTAGATATTATATATATATATATATATATATATATATATATATATATATATATATATTATATATATATATATATATATATTAGATATTATATATATATATATATATATATATATATATATATATATATATATATATATATATATATATATATATTAGATATTATATATATATATATATATATTAGATATTATATATATATATATTATATTATTATATATATATATATATATTAATATTATTATATATATATATATATATTATATATTATATATATATATGTTTTCGGGTAAAATTAATTTTATTCATTTTATTCAAATAATAATATTTGATGCTAACCTCCAGGAGAGCAACTCTAAGCGCCGACTTCGGCTCACATTTTCCACTGACATGAAGCGGAGCGATTGTATTGAATCAATTGCGAGGAAAGTTGGTTCCCTATGTAATTGATCCTGACCTGATATCTCGACTTAAGTCACTTTCCCACCAACATGAGGTGGCTTCACTATCATTCCTAAAAAATATTTTCATGGTAATTGTTCTGATGAGCTTTCCGTCTTGGTGTCTCGACTGCATGAATTTAAATGTGGTACTGCATTGGCAATTAGGTCTCATAGTTTTACTGTTGAACTAACCAGTATGTTCGCACTTTTCGCACTTCCGGTTTATTGTTTCCCTGCCACCTACAAATTTCAATGATTTAAATGCAACACCAATCGCTGTCTTCTATCTTCCTGAAACCTGTTCTCTTTTTTCTTTATTCTCATTTATCACTAAAGTGTTCTCATTCTATTTAATTCCCAGCCAGCTCTTCTATCGTAGTGACATTATCGCCTTACTTGGGACATAATAATAATAATAATAATAATAATAATAATAATAATAATAATAATAAATGCTCTGATATTGCACCTAGCATGACTTTCGTGGATTCTAATCTTAATTAATCGGAGGTTTTAATATGTGCATGTTTTGCTTTAGTGAATTAAAATGGACTACAATAAATGTCTCGTTTAGTACCACAAACCTGCCTGCCATTAACCAGCCATACATGTCCCCGAGAGGATGAAGCACTGTGAACCTGTTTATGAGCGGAAGATGTGAGGGAATCATTATGGTAGAGTGTCAAGAGGTTTTTTTTCTTTTTTAAGTTTGACATTCGAGAC